>CABHPH010157411.1:0-40053 GCA_902168325.1 Peromyscus nudipes | reverse complement strand
TTCCCTGCTGGTAGGTCTTATCTCTCCCGCTAAATGTCATCTCTTTCACTATTTCTAACATGTGAAGACAAAAGCAATAGGGTAATTCCAAAGGAAATGAAGTTGCACTGCCTGTAAATGTCCGTTTCCTATAATATAACTTGAGGACATTGCTGGATCAGACATTCAGGCAAATGCTAGACTTTCTGTTGGGTGAATGATTAAAATACACTAATACTTCTTCTGTTTTTTATGTCTATCATTTTACTTGGAGGTGTGAAACCTGAGTTAAATGACTTTTGAATATTTTTTTCTCAACATGTATGGTTCTTTGGTTTTTTATGAGTAGAAGCATAAAATGAAGATAGCTTTGAATTGAAAGATTAAAGACAATATTGCATTGTAAACAGAGGAAATCATATCACTGACTATACAGACAAACAATCGTGTGAAAGGTGTCTTGTTGCACAATTTATTATTCACCTCCATTGACAAGATTTATTCTAGTCAAAAAAGATAAAAGATATTAGGTACTACTAACTACTAACTATGAACAAAATATTTCCAACATCTGGGGATATGAAATACTATTCTAAGCATTTTACATGTAGAAAGGAAAGGACCAAAGAAATACATTCAGCCACTCGGTATCAGAACTGATATATGGGTCTTAATCTTTTGTTTTGCTGTGCATACTATGTGGAATAGTTATAGGGAAAATGCTCCTTGTACCTTTCTTCTTTAGATGCTACAAAGATAAAGATCTCAGTGGTTTGTTTGGGTAATATATTTTTATCAAAATGTATACTTAGTTGACAGTATTGCTGAACTCGAGACTTTATATTACACAAAAGAGATACATGAAATCTTTTACTTATACTTTTAATGTTGAAAATTTTACCATATGCCTGGAGTACTTCTATTATGTGTGCAAAGTAAAATGTTGAATCCTCCTTCCCAATGACACCTCTACATTCCCTCCCAATTTCAATTCATACATCCTGAATTACATAATTTAAACTAATACAGCATATTTCTTAAATGTATACATGTTTATATTATGAATACTGTTCTCAGAAATAATTTTTAAATAAATAGATAATTATGGTAATATTTTCATGTATTTTGCTGTACACAAATTTTCTAAATAGGATTTACATAGTATTAATAAATACATTATAAGCACTATGTAATAGTTTTAATTATAATTTGTTTAATCTTTTTATATTGATAAAGTTTAAGTTATTTTGCTTTTTTGCTGACACATAATGCAATTAATGTCATTGTTAATATTTTTACATAGACAAATTTGTATGTAGTTATCTAGAAGACAAGTTTTATATAAAATTATATCTCTATTTGAACTTGACATTCTTTGCAATATATTTGAGAAAAGAATGTCAACTTCACTTTGCTAGCAATGCAGTAAGGTTTCCATGTCCTTATACCCTTGGCTGATATGGACTATAATTGTTCTTAGTCTAATAAGTAAAATAATTTGTTACTATTTGAATTTTCATTTTATATGTATCATACATATATTTGCCCATTCATTAAAAATCGAGGAAATAAAAGAAAACATTGGAAGAGTGAAAGTGAAAAATCCTGTTATAGTAGAGGAGAGATCAGAAGTACACATTTTCATATATTTGGATATGCTCCCCTTTCTGTCATGTTTATGTTACTGTAATTGTTTAGGGTATACTTTTATAAGTTATATTATCGGTTCCTTCATTATTTATGCTGACAACAGCTTCTCGTCAGTTGTTTATTTGTTCCACATGACTAAGGCACATTCACAGTTAGTTTCTAAGTAGTAAGCCCAACAGAAACAATTACTCATGAACAGGAAGTGCTGACCTGGCCATAAGAACATTGGAACTTTAGAGGAAACTGCAACCTCTGTGTGAAGAATCAGAGACTATTTCACCATTTCACCATGGATATGATATCAGAGTAGCGGCTTTAAGGACCAAAACTTCTGTAGGAGGAAAAGTCACTTCACACAGATGTGTTTTATATTCCAAGGAAAGTGACAAGTTTGGGCTCCCGTAAGAAGTACATATTGATTATAAACTGAAGTGAGGATAAATTGGGTTGGACAGATTTTGTGAGAAACCTACTTATTTGGAGATTAATATTGGAAAATAAGAGTGGAAAAACTCCAGCATTGTTGAAGCACAGATATGTAGATCTGTGTGGTATTTGAAAGGAGCCTGTTCTACATAGCAAATTCTAGGCCATCGATGGCTACATAGTAAGATCCTGTCTCAATAAATAAATAAATAAATAAATGAATAAATAAATAAATAAATAAGCAAGGTGTACTTAAAAGATCAGGGGTAAAAATTGTGTATCATTTAATTGATTGATCTCTGATTTTAAAATTGAGAATTTAAAAGAAATGTTTGAGAGAGTGAAGGTGAAAACCCTTTTAGATTTAATGTTTAAGTTTTATTAACAGACAAAAGCATAGACTTTGAAGGTGGAATGAAATAGCAATTCATTAGAAGGTCTACTGCGATATCACACTCAAGGAAAAATAAATAGGTGATAATGTGGGGAAGGGGTAATAGCAGATCCCTAGAATTTGCTGGAGTGAGGCAAAGGGTAAAGATGATTATAATGATCCACTTAATTAAAAATTAAATCAAATAACAACATTCATACATGGTTCAAAACAGTTGACCTGGGATCATTTTGACAACACTGTTGATAACAATTTTCATTTCTCCTGATTCCATAAGGCTAGTTAGTGACTGATGCTGTCTCGTGTACCTTGTATTTCCTTCATCAGGATTCGGACAGTATAGTACACAGTTCAAATACAGGCTGTTACTTTTGAACTTTACTGCTTTATTGTTTTAATGCTTACTGTGTTTCTGCCATGTATAACGAACTAGTTCTGTAGTAGGCTACTTCTAAACCCTCCCTGGCTCCAGATCACTAAATAGTCACCCCATCTGCTAGATGTAGCATTTGCCTGTTATTAAGTCAATGTCATATTAGAACCAAAAGCAGCAAGATCAGGAATTCATGGCCACCCTAGGCTTCCTAGCAAGTTCAAAAACAACCTAAACTGCCCAAGATCTCAACAAAAACAAAACAAAGAGAAAAGATTCAGGGAAGTCCATTATATCATCAAATCACCCAGCACTGCCTTCCATCAACTATATAAATAAAGGATCATTACTTATTATAATCACTCAACTATTCCACATACTGTGAATTGAACCTAAAATGGTATATTCATTTTTCTTCTATCTTTATTTGAAAGCAGAAACATTGTGCTTAATTTTCATCTACAAAAGTGTAATCATTAAGGTCTGGAAAACATTATTCTGCAGGAACCAAATTATGTTTGCCATTGCTTAGCTTTGCACCAATTATGAGATTTTATTCAATGAGCAGAATTATAAGCACTGAAGTTTCAGTATTTTAAGCATTTATTTGTTTTATTTCCTCTCATGCCCTTTCTAAAAGGGGCACTTAATTCTCTGCAAAAAAAATGGAAAACTAAATTGACCTACTAAATCAAGAACATTGTATATTTGAGAAAGTTTGACTTAGGATGAGCTACTTGCGAGATAACAGGAAATTGTCCACAACATGATTTTCTAAGGGCCTCAGCCTTGAAGATGCAAAGAAGGAATGACGTGTGTGCAGGTCTGCCGTTACTTCTTCTGAACTCCAACAGATCAGTCTTCCCAAGTCTCATGTGCATCATCCACTTGCACAGGCTTTCATGTGCACCAGGGAGACCAGGAGCAAATGCAGGTATCTCCATCACAAAATGGATCTGTAAATTGTAAATCATATTCCTTGGATTATTGACTTTTAATAGTGATTTAAGCCATCATATTCTGAGAAATATGTGCCAGAATATATAGAGTAAATGTATTGTCAATGTGAGGTATTCACAGAAAACAACACAGGACTTAAGCCCTCACACCTTTTTTTTTTTTTGGTTTTTTTTTTTTTGGTTTTTTGAGACAGGGTTTCTCTGTGTAGCTTTGCGTCTTTCCTGGATCTCGCTCTGTAGGCCAGGCTGGCCTCAAACTCAGAAAGATCCACCTGCCTCTGCCTCTCGAGTGCTGGGATTAAAGGCCTGAGCCACCACCGCCCGGCTCATCACACACTTCTTAAGACAGATTGCAATAAGTGTGTATCATATGAAGCTGTAAAGATCACTCACTAAGTAGGATGGGAAATCTTGATAATTTGAATATTATTCCCGTGTAAATGGATATTTTACATAAAATCTTGAAAATTTTGTCTTATTGCAAAATTTTCGTAATCAAATTCTAAGTTAGCTTTCAAGTTATATGTGACAAATGGGATCATTCTAATGCAGTCCTTGAACTCATGTCTTTAGCTGATCCTATACAGAGTTGAGTGTTATTTAAAATATATATTCTTTATTTCACTTCCACTTTATTTCCTTAACAGATTTCACAAATTCTGTAGGTAATTTTGAGTAATGGAAACTTATGGGGATTAGGGTAAACATAATCTCTTAGGTAGACCTGGGTCTGGTATTTCTTTGCCTTTGTAGAAATTACTGTCTTTCTGATGTGTAGTTTTTGCATCTTTTAGATGGAGATATTTTTATCCCTTATGTTCTCAGAAATAAGCAAGTTAATAGTTAATATACATATATTGTAGGAGGTGAATGAAAGCTCTTCTTAAGTTGTCTTTAAATAATGAAAATGGCAACAATTTGTGAGTAATCTGTTTTACTTTCTTACATTGATACTGTAAGTATAAGTTTGTCAATATTGAATCTTATTATATTTTTACTCATTAAGTATGTTCTTTGATTGTTTGAAACATTGCATAATACATATTGTTTACTCTCTTCTGTACTCTTTGATGCTATTCTCCTCTTTCTACCCCTCCTCTTGCCTACAAATTTCTGTCTGGCATTCCTATCTTGTTTTGTTTTGTGATCCACTGTGTTTAGACAGAAATATCTATGTGACCATAGGTATGGAGATATCCACAGGAGCCTAGTTGATTAAATAGTGGGTTTACAACTAAAGAGTTACCTGGGATCTCTCAGTAGACAATAGCTCAGTAGTAAGGAGTAGAGACCCATCAGCCCACCCTCCATCAATGATCAATGATTAATCATTGGAAGGACTAAGCTTTACAAGCCCAGTGCAAGTAAGCACAGCTGCTGAGAGATCCTCATGACAATGATTGTGTCATGCCTAGAGATATCATTTCACAGACCTTCATCCTATTTTCTGATCCTTATGTTCTTCCTGACTGCTATTCCACAATGTTCCCTGGGAATTAGAGAGGGGGACCTTCATGTTTTGTTTAGGCCTATGCTCTCTACTCAGAATCTCAGTTAGTCATGAATTTCTGCATCTGCCACTGATCACTGTAAAGGAGGGCTTCTCTACTTAAGGCTGTTAGTAGCTTTTGTCTGTGGGCATAAACATAGATACTTAGAAGGCAGTTTGATATTATATCAATTGAGTTAAATAATTTACAGTAAATTCCCCCATTGGGCCTAAGACCTTCCCAAGCATGGGTTGTTGGCTTGGCTTATGGTACTGGGCATGCATTTTCTCCTCTGCCATGGGCCTCAAATCCAGAGTGGTTGCTTGCCCTCATAACATTCATGCCACTATTCCACATGCAGGCACATCTTTTTTTATTATTTAAAAGAGATTTTTTTTATTCATTTTATATGCTAAGCACAGATCCCTCTCATCCCTCAACCCACTCCCACCCCCCAGCCTTCCTCTAAGTCCACTCCCTCCTCCAAAATGGTAAGGCCTCCCCTGGGGAGTCCGCAAAGCATGCATGGTACATTCAGTTGAGGCAGTACCAAGCCCCTCCCCTCTGCATCAAGCCAGGTTTGTAGTTCATAAAAGCTATAGCTGGGTAAGACTGTTGTTGATGCCTTTTCGTACCCCATATCACCCTCCTGCATCTTGCCTTCTAGTGCCTTTTAATGTAACTAGCATGGAAGAAGTTTCTAGCTTGGCCTCTGTATAACATACAACAGAGGTGTGCAGTTCTGGTGGGCGAAGAAGCATACCAACAAGAGCCGTAGTGAGCCCGGCAGGGGTTTGCAGGGGTTCTTTGACAAACAACTCCTGCAGATGTTATCACATACTTACCAATGAGAGTTTTCCTTAGTAATCCACTGCTCCTGGGATCAGCACTATCTAGCCCTGAATATATATCCCTTCAATCACTTTTGTTTTTTAATTGCTTTTATTTATTTATTTATTATTTATTTATTTATTTTATTTTATTTTTTTTAAAGATTTATTTATTTATTATGTATACAGTGTTCTGTCTGCATGTATCCCTGTGGGCCAGAAGAGGGAGCCAGATCTCATTACAGATGGTTGTGAGCCACCATGTGGTTTCTGGGAATTGAACTCAGGACCTCTGGAAGAGCAGTCAGTGCTCTTAACCTCTGAGCCATCTCTCCAGCCCTATTTATTTATTTATTTATTTATTTATTTATTTATTTATTTATTTATTTATTTATTTTCTATAGCAAGCTGTGGAGACATTCCAGTACAGCCAAAGCTACGTACAGAGAGACCCTATCTCAAAAAAGCAACAAAAAAAACCAAGAAAATATATTCTTAAGAAAATAATTTTGTGCACTCATGTGTACATACGTGTGTGTGTAGTGTGTGTGTGTGTGTGTGTGTGTGTGTGTGTGTACAGACGTGTGCCACTGTACATGTGTGTAAGTCAGAGAAAAACTTTGGTAAATTAGTTCTCTCTTCCACCTTGTTGAAACAGCATCACTTATGTTGTCTCTTCTATGCTGACTACTCCAGGACAGCGATCCTGTGAGCCTGTTAGTAGTTTTCTTGTCTCTACTGTCTATCTTGACAAGAGTTCTGGGACTAAAACTGTGCATTGCTACATCTGGCTTTTATTTTATGGATTCTGGTGATCAAACTCTGGTCAACAATCACTTAGCTGCTGAACAATCTCATTGGCCTCATCATTACTTTTCTATACAAACACAAAGCTGTATACAATTCATTTAGTTCAGTTACTATTAGCCATTCTCTTGAATATATGGATTAGTAGTATAGATTTAATGTCTTGTTGTATCCCTGAAACATCTATTCCATGACTGTCATCACCGGTGGTGGAAGACTTTCTTGTAAATGATTATTGTCTCGTCATCAGTAACATATGTATTCCTTGAGTTATACTCTTTCACCGGTGTCCAGAGGAAAGATATTTAACTGAAAGGAGAGCATCAGTAGGAGGATCGTATTAACCCAGGCACGCATTTTTTTGTGCACTACTCTATTTTTGTTTTGTGCTATTTTGCTTGCTATGCTTCTGTTCATTTCAGTTTTCATCACCAGGAAAGGATGCAGGCTTCCTTTGGAGCTGTGCTGCCAGTGTGGATTGTCATAATAGTAGCATGAACTGTTCCCTGAGTGAAGATCCCATCTCAGTTCTGCAGCCTTTACTTTCCGATGGCTGCAGTAGTTAATTTAAGTATTTGTCCTGTCTTTATAATATCAGCTTCTTCTACCTTTCCCTTTTTCACTCTGATTTGTGTTTTGTTCGGTGTGTTGCAAAGTGTGAAGTTAAAAATCTCTAAGAATTAGCATTAATCTAGACATTCTAGCACTGTTGCACTTCTTGTTTAGATGTTCAAATCAGAACTGAGAGACCAGCTTCACGTCCCCTGGTGGCGTTTGTCTTCTAATAAGCTTGTTGATTAGTATTAGCTTAATTAAAAAGAACCCCAGATAGCTGGGACTTCTCTCCAGGTTGTTGAATAGTACCATATTGAAGTTAATCAGACAAGTTCATGCTAACCTTAAAGACTTTTCACACTAATATCTGCCAGCAGAGCACAGAAACACCGTATAATTACTTGAAATGCCACATTGTGCAGCACATGTCACATTTGTAGCACCATTCTCCTTTGCCTTGAGTGTCTTGGATGTTGACTCTCTCATCTCTCAGGCTCAGAACCTGGAACATGTTCCTTTTATATAATTTATTAAATATTTTATGACATATAACCATGCTTCAATGAACACAAGAATTCCATTGTAGAATACTGTTGATACTAGGCAATTCCATCTTTGTTGTTGTTATGGAAGCATCACATAGTCTGCTCATGCAAAGATAGATGCTCTATTTTACTGCATATCTATCTACTCTATGAGCTATATACTTATGGACATATCTATAATGCTGAAACCCAGAGTAACGAGTGAGTAGTAGTCTCATTGTTATTTTACATTAAAAACCATTAGAAAAAACAAAGCCAGATACCCAACTACCACCACCAACTGGATTTGGATTGTTTACTTGTCTTGTGTAAATAAATAAGGGCAACATGAAGGATGAAATATTATAAAAATCAGTCCTAAATTCTCTCCTATGCTTACTTGACCAACCAAATTTCACATTTGAAATGGGATAGCTATTCACTGAGCTGCTTAAAACGGCATCTTTTTTAAATATGGTGTTCTGTTTTCAAACCTTTGCTGGCTTCTGAATTTATCTCATCTGCTCTACTGGTATACTGAAGCTCAAAGGGAAAATTGGCCTGATTCCTCAGGTGATTAAAGAAACTGCTTACATGATCACTCCCTAATTAGGGAGGGTTTTAATTATAGATATGCAAGAGAGCTATTCCAGAGCCATCTGGAAGAGTCCAAAGCAGAGAGAAAAGATAGCAGACTTGACATGGTGAGGGCTAGGGAAGTGGAACAGCGGGAGGGATCGAAGAAAGAGCAAGAGATAAAATAATGAGAGGCTAATGAGAGAAGTAAGAGAGAGAGAGAGAGAGAGGAGAGAGAGAGAGAGAGAGAGAGAGAGAGAGTGCCTGAGGGTAGTAAGAAGAGTAAGAGCAGCAAACAGTGAGAATATCTGGGTAACAAGAATGAATAGCTGGGAAGAAGGAAGCCTGTGAACGGGAAGGAGTTTTAAGTAGAGGATGAGGTGAGATAGGCAAGGATGCTAGTGTGGATGTTGAAATGTATAAAAGATAATTGTGATATTGAGGGAGCCTAAAGCCCAGAATGGGCTTTGATATAATAATAGACATCACAGGTATATGCCAATAGAGCACCTGTCCTTCCAGCCAGAGGTAAGAAAGATGACTCCTTTTAGCAGATGAGAAACGGTTTCAGAAGTTCCTGAGGAATGGTGGCTTTTATCTAGCCACCAGATACCTCCTGTGGTTCAGCTTGAGCTCATTTCTGGATATTCAGACAGCCTGAGACTTCACAATGATCTGATTTCAAACCTTTGTTGGCTTCTGGATGTATTTCATCTACGCAACTGGTACACTGAAGGGAAAATTGGCCTGATTCGCCTGGGACAGTTTGTTTTTGGATATTGCCCAGCTTGGTTAATGCTAGGAACCTTCCCCATAGCTCTTACTTTGTCATGCATATTTTTCAGGTATACTATTTCTTGATGGCATCATTATTTTCTAAATTTTCTCATTTATTGTCTACAGTCCTGATGTGCGTGATAGTTTTCACTTGTATCTAAATCTTGTGTAATTTTTTTCACAAATAGCATAGCAGAGAATAAATGGCAAGTCTATTGCCTCTTTATATTGCCTGTGGCAGTCACGTGCCCCATCTGGTTCCGATGTTCTTACCCTGTCTTCATTGTTAGCTTGTGTTGTCTCTTCGGCTTCTTTTATTGGTAATTACTCTGTGAAGCAAGCTCTAAGCCTCTTGCTATCAGAAAATGTGGGCTCTGAAGGCTATCTGTCTATCTATCTATCTATCTATCTATCTATCTATCTATCTATCTATCTATCTATCTATCCATCTATCTATCTATTTCTGTTGCTTAAAGCCAGGACATGCATAGGGTTTGTGTTTATGTCCTTAACATCTGAATAGAACTATGCCTGTTACATAACATCCATGCACTGAGTATTTATGAATATGTAAATAATTTTACAAGCTTTTTTCCCACTTAAAAATTTTCGTTGCTCAGTCGTCAGCCAGTCTGGGCTCATTCTGTGTATGATTTGGGAATGTGCAGTGACCTGCAGTGACAGCATTGAACTCTCTGAGATGTTATGCTCATAACATTGTGAAAAACATCATATTTTAATTAATCCTGACATTTTATGATATACTTTAAAAATCCTAAAATTCTCAAAACCATGGAAGGCCTGAGTGATATGTCCCTAGACCAGTAAAATTTATAGCTTGTTTTCTTTTCAGTAATTATAAATTAAACTTGTAGGTTTATTCTTGATCTTTAGCTAAATGTTATGACTGAAGTAAGCATAAAGGGTGAGAAGAAGGAAAGATGACTCATTACTATGATTTTATGAAAGCAGGGTCACTTTTTGGAACTTTTTCCATTTACATAGGCATACATCTTTCTCAGAGTTGAACCTAGTGAGGAAACTAAGATTTATTTCAGTAGCTTCCTTGGGTTTCAGCCTTTCACTGGGAAAGGTTTACTCAAATATAGGATAGGAAAAACGTTAAATCTAAGAACTTATGCAAAATACAATTCTATGTATTTATAAAGTTAATTAGAAGGTTAATTGAGACTATTTTAGAGTAAAATTATCTTAACATGTGTATACTGTGATGTAAGACTCATATATATGATTTTTGTTTATTCTAAATAAAGTCTTTTGACATATAGTACAAAAAGTACAATTTTCTTTTATGTTGTATTCATAATTTTCAGAGTTTCTTGTTTTTCCAATTAAAAGAAAATTGTAAAACAAATGGGTCTACTCTGGATAGTCATGAATTTGTCTCTCTTGTTCATATCCTATAATTCTACTTTAATGCCTTATGAAAGATCAGACAATATGTAAATATTCTTCAAACTTTGCATATTATTGCATGTGATTTTTGTTGGCTCATGGGTGCAAGCTTTACATAAACTGTGAAGTGCTGTGGATTTCTTTGTGAATCACCAATCAAATCTAATGTGGTGGTTTACAAAGTAATTCATAGTGCTTCATAGGTGCCTCTGCGTTTGATCTACACTTTGAAGCCCAGAATCCTTTAGTAAGCCTTTGAGAATAAACCTTTGAACTATAAGATTGAAACAGTCCAAAGATCATTAGTATAAGTTAATTATATATTAATATAACTGTATATTAATATATGAAATCATATATATGATGTCATACATTAATATATAATATATTGATTATATATATATATATATCAAGCCCTGGAAAGTTAAGCCAGGTAGGTGTATTACAGCAGGCTTGTAATGCCAGAACCTGAAAAGCTGAGGAAGAAAGCCTGTAGAATTTGAGGACTGCCTGGGGTATATTACTAGACCATCTCTCAAACAAATAAACACCAGAATTGTTTTTAATTAAATCACATGTGTGTTTTACATCGATTCACTGTCTCTCCTGTTTTTTTTTTATCAGAAACCAAAGTAGTTTATAATTTGCCTCATTTTAAAATGTGATATATCAGAAAGAAACAAAAGCATTGAATTAGCATCTGTACTCCTTAATCATAAATGAACCATTTTGAAATTTAAGTCTATTACTTTTACTTGGAGAAATATACACATATAGTTACAAAAGAATTATTCATCTTGAAGATATATCTCAATTGTGGAGGCAACACAAGTTTACAATCTGATGGGAAAGGCCAGTAGGCTGAGGAATTGCAGTTCAAGTCTGATGGCATCTGAAGGTTTAGCCCTTCCTACCTCAGGAAGGTCCCTGTTGGTGCTATCAGAAAGGCCTTTAGCTGATAGGTGCAATGTGTTTTGAGGGAAAAAGTGAATCAAAGCTACTGTTTCAGATACAACTCTCTTGTAACAATCACCTTCAAAGAAACATCAGAAAAATGTTTGACAGGACATCTGGGTACCATAGTATGGGCAGTTTCAGAAAATTAACCATGGAAGCAAGAGTGTTTTCAGCAAATAAGGAAAATTTGTAATTTTAGGAATGTAAGCCAGAAAATTGTATATATATAGTAAGAACTCTACCACTTTGCTACATCCCCAGCCCAGGAATGTAGTTTTACGTTTAAAATGACAACTTGATATTCCTTATAAGATTTCTCTATTTTACAAACCTATCTCTGGATATGGGAACTTGAAAATATTCAAATTAAAGTTAATTTGTTGGAAGTTGAGTTCATTAATGAGCATTTTGCAACATATTTCCACTGAAACATTCCTAACCCGGAAGATTATGAAAATAATTTCAGCATAAGTATATCATTAAATATTTTCATGAGAGTTTAATATTTTTGAATGAATGTATTTTAAAGCTGACTACTAGATCTTTATCTCATTCTAATAAAAGTCTTGTTTTGTATTTCATTCACTGAACCTGATTTGAAGCAGGTATTAAATCAAATTTACTAAAATTGGAAATGAACATGGAATTTGAATACTGCTATTGTTACAGACTACAGCAATGGTGAGATCTGTGTGCCAGCATTGCTCTTACTGTTAACCTTATCCCCGATCCTGGCTTTGAGATATTTGAAAAGTTTCCTATGCATAGGTCATACTCATAGCAGAATTCCAATATAAACAACAATTTTGTCTAATAATTAATGAAGTGGAGAAAAATAAGGAGAGGCAAATGTATAAGTTAAGTTATGTCAAATATTGTTGAAATAGAACAAGTGAAATAGCTTGCTGGCAACCTATGGGTTGAAAAAGTTCCAGTTCACTCGATCGCCTGCTTGTAAGAAATACTTCAGCAGAATTACTCAAATTTTGAGGATATTAGCTGTATGCTAATTAGCAGTTAGTAGAATATCAACCTTTATTTTCTTGTGGGTACACTCATGTACTGTAACTGAGAAACAATGTAACCAGTGTCCTAATTTTGTCTCCTTGAGAGAATATATTTCTACAACTTGTTCCCCAAATAATAATTAGAGGAATAAATTAAATATCCACAGTTGTTCTTCAGAAAATTATTTCTTTCCATAAGCAAAAGGAAGCATTGGGGAAATAAATAAGTTCTCCTTCAGAAAAGGGGCCAAGATTTACAGAGATCTTCTGTTCCAAGTAGTTTACCTATGTTATCTCATTTATTCTGGCTAGTGGTACATTCTAGTCTACAGGTAAACGACGTAAGGTGTCCTGACTTCTAAGCTCTGCTCTGTGCTATCTCATATAGCTATCTGTAGAATACTCTAATGTATCCACAGGCTTTCCAATGTACAGATTAACTTTAAGAGACAAGAAAAAATAAAATTAGTTATGTCTATTTTTCTAGTACCATCAGTTTCCTTTTGCGGGTTTTCCAGTGTATTACTACTTTTAAGGAAACAAATTTCTCAGATCTGCCTGGAATGATGTCATGAAATCTCTGGGCTGATCGTGGAAATGTTTTCTATAAGCAGGTACCTACACCTGCCAGAGGTCCCATAGTTAAGTTATTGTCCTCCACTTAGTGAGCTTTCTATAGTAGGATGATGTCAGCATTTCAGAATCTAAAACACAGGGGCAAACATGGAGCCCTGTGTGAGTGAGTGAGTGAGTGAGTGAGTGAGTGAGTGAGTGAGTGAGTGATGAGTGAGTGATGAGTGAGTGATGAGTGAGTGAGTGATGAGTGAGTGAGTAAGTGAGTGAGTGAGTGAGTGAGTGATGAGTCAGTGATGAGTGATGAGTGAGTGAGTGATGAGTGAGTGGGTGATGAGTGAGTGAGTGATGAGAAAGTGAGTTATGAGTGAGTGAGTGAGTGAGTGAGTGATGAGTGAGTGAGTGAGTGATGAGTCAGTGATGAGTGATGAGTGAGTGAGTGATGAGAAAGTGAGTGATGAGTGAGTGAGTGAGTGAATGATAAGTGAGTGATGAGTGAGTGATGAGTGAGTGAGTGAGTGAGCAATGTGGGAGAGACTCCAGACTGAAGCTAGAAGAGTTTGAACATAAATTTGGACTGGTGATTGTAGTTTAAAGTTTATCATGCAATAAAGAACTTATTTCACTAGTTATTCGAAGAGGACAAGGAGTATAATTTCTATGATGATGAGATTATATAATTTGAGAAACCTGCTCAAGAGATTCTTAAATGTGTTTCTTCCTGAGAATCATTGAATGAAAACTTTGTGAGGTTGGGAATCTCAGAAAAAATTAGGAAAAATTGAAAAATACAGATATAAAACCAGTGTGAAGTTACATAAAGCCAGAGGAGGGAAACCTTTAGCATTCAGACTGTAAAGCACTTCTCTTCCAAAGGCAAGGTAACCACGGAAACAGCACCAAGGGCCTGGATCCTAAATGACCAGCATAGAACTCCAGTTTGAACAGACCTCTTTGCCAAAGTGTGTATTTGCATGCTTGGCCTTGCTTATCTAAGGTTAATGTAGATAACAGATGGGGAAATTATCCCGCAGTTTTAGCCCATGGGAAATGTGAACCACATAAGATAGCCACACTTCCTAGAATCAAGTAAAATTAATTTAAAAACTTTTATCACATTAACGACTCCGTGTGCTTGTATGGAGTATGCTCCTGCCATGGCACGCTTGTGGAGTTCAGAAGACAACTCGAAGAAATATATTCTCTCTAGCTATTGTGGGTCCCAGGACTAAACCACGGTCTTTAGCCATGACAACAAATGCCTTTACCCTCTGAATCATCTTGTCATCCCCAAATTAATTTTATTAATCTATTTCATGCAGCCAAATATTATTTTAACAATAATAATGGTAAAATGTGAATGGGATATTTCAAAGACTTTTTTTGTCTCATTTATGTGTATATATGTTTATGGGGATGTATATGGTATGTGTATAGATATCTGGAGGAAGAAAGTGGGGATCAGATTCCCTAGAACTAGAGTGGTTGTGAGCCAATGGACACGGCTGCTAAGGAACCAAACTTGGATCCTCTGGAAAAACAAAAGGACTCTGAATTGATGAACCCTAAGTGAGATTTGTATATTCCTTCTACTTTTGGAAATAAATCTGTAGATTTTATGTAATACTTATAGCATATTGATGAGCTAGATTTCATTTACATTATAATCTTGACTGTTTGTGAATGTGGGACTGGGACTTTTGGGTCTAAGGAGCATAAACAAACGTGAGCTTAAACCTTGTTATGTGTAACCTAGAATCCTTTGCCATCTTTATAAAAGACCTTTGGCATGATAATGTTTAGAGGGTTAGTTTTTTGTCCTGAGTGCCTGAATGGCCTAGCTGTACCAGTTATGTGTGACCTGGGGCTGGTTTCATAATCTCTTTTTGTGTTGGCTTATCCATACAATAGAAAAATATATTTTTCTAGAAACTTTGTTGAAAACATTATGTAGACTAATATAAAGTAAGGACTTTGGGAATATCTGAAGACGTAGACCTAGTTCCTTTGTATTTTTTTTGTATTCTTAGAAATGTTATCCATTCGAATTACCTCAATTCCCATCTCTAAAACAATTCACAGATTTTTCTACACTCAGACTTTTCATTTATAAAACTAAACAACAGAGTTCTGCCATATGCATTAGGCCCTTAGAAATATCTCAGTATCTGCTTGTTAAAATCTGAACTCACAATCAAGAAAAGTGGGACTGTCCTTTATTTGACAAGAATGAAAAGCGATACTTAGTAGCAAGCCTGCAATTGAGAAATTATCCTTGAAATACTGTCTCTCATCTCATCAAATAATTTCTTCTACACTTAAAAAATCCTTCTCTCCTTGTTATTTCTATCACAATCAGCTTATCTCTGACATATTATCCATTCTGGATTATTATAGTAGCCTTCTAATTGGTCAGTATTCAAATTTTAAAAATAATCTTAAATATCAATCTGATTATTTTATTTCTCTCCTTAAAAAGCTCAAGTGAGTTTTCATGTGTTCAAAAGCTAATGATTGAACTGTGTTATGTATGATGTGATTTTAACAGTGCCTGTATCCAGTCTATCCCTGTGCTCAAGTTACTGTGAATTATTTTCATAATATATTCTTTTTTATTATTGATTAAATTTATTCTTTGATAGTTTCACATATGTATATAATATATTCTGTTACTCTTGCCCCCCCATACTCTTATTTCTCCCTCCAACTCCTTTTATCCCCTTCTTCCACACAGGTCTCTTTCCTATATTCATGCATTTTATTTTGTTTTGTGACCCTGTGGCATAACAAGACTGTCTGTGTAACCACAGGTTTAAAACTATCCTTAGCCTGGTAGATTCAACTTTTGTCACACAACTAAATTCAATAACTGCCCATATCTCAGAATCCAGTAGTTACCTCTCTTCTGGCTAGTTTTCATAGTGCCAGAAGGTGACTGTTCAGGTTGCTGGGGAGATAAGTTATCAGTGGTCTTCCCAAGCTATTAACCTTTCCAGTTACTATGCCAACCTGCAGGGTAAAACATGCCCATGGGTGCAATAGTGATGCAACTGTTATAGGAGTAACCAACTGCTCTTGGAGTATATTTGAAATCTGCTCCACAGGAGGGGATACGTGCCTCATTCTGTAAACACCATTTATAAAATAAATATGACTGGGAAGATCTCAGACTCCAGGGGAAACCTGCTATGCAGTTTAGCTGCATTGACATTTTCACCAAACTATATTGTAATTCTTTATGTTATTCCCATAGACAAATGCTACTGTCATCCTTAATCAGAGGAACTTCTCTTTGCTGAGAGAGGTGGTTTAATACAGAGACTCATAGCTATTCAATAAGCTTAGAAAAATGATGATTTGGGCTATGTCCTAAGCGAAACATTGTATTGAGGCTTATTGAACATTTTAGATGAGAAAGCATAATGGATGTAGAGCTGGAAGATAGAGAAAGATTTGTGAAATGATATGATGAAGGCATGATGGTAATTGTAAACATGAACTCACAGCAGCTATGGCTGCCTACCTTGGCCTGGCACGTGAGTGGACCTATCCACAGGCAATCATGGATTAAGGACACCCTCATGTAGTTCAACCTATTATGTACAATAATAGGTTAGGATAATAACAGCATATAATCTCTATATCCAGAATTATCTGTTCTCTCTGATTTCCTTACTTGGGCCATATTCACTCTGTAGATATTAGTACAAATACCACCTGTTTGTCTGCAATGTAGAAAGCCAACTCTGATTTCTATTCTCAAGGCCCACACAACACCATCATAACTCATAATATGATTGCTTATGAGAGAATCTGTTATGATCACATGTGGTGATATATTGTGTATCCCAATATATTATGTACCCTGATAAACTTATCTGGGAAATAGAGGACAGAGCCAGCCACTAGATTAGACATAGAGGCCAGATAGTGGTGGCACACACCCTTAATCCTATCACTTGGGAGGCAGAGATCCTTCTGGATCTCTGTGGAGTTCAATGCCACACTGGGAACAGAGTCAGGCAGTGTTGGCACACACCTTTAATCTCAGCTTTGAGATCTCATGCCTTTGCTTGGAAAGCACACATGCCTTTAATCCCAGGAAGTGACATGGCTGAGTGGAGAACAGTATATAAGGTGTGAGGAGACAGGAACTAAACAGCAGTTCAACTGAGACCCTCAGGGGTGAGGACTCAGAGGCTTTCAGTCAGAGGATTTGTGGAAATAAGATTCGATGAGAAGTTGGCTGTGGCTTGTTCTGTTTCTCTGATCTTTCAGCTTTCACCCCAATATCTGGCTCTTTTTTTTAATTAAAATATTTTTTTAAATCCATGTTACAATCACATTGGACTATGAACTTCATAAAATAAAGGATATTTATTTTACTATATTACTATTTTATTTTTGTCATGAAATCTAGTTCCTGGTATATAAAGGATGTTCAATACATATATGCAATGTACCTCAAGAGAAAGAAAAATGGATTTGGAGGAGAAACCCAAAATCTCCATAGAAATGGAGGCACTTTTCTATTGCAACACAATTCTCCTCCCTGGAGCTGATGCCAGCTTCTGATGAGGACGGTTACATTTTCCACTCAGGTTGCTGCAATTAGACTGCTTCATTCTCAAAACATACCAGGAAAACAGACTGATTCACACCTGTTCATCTCTCTCCAAATAACCATCTTAGGAATTCTGCCTCCGGTTACCTTGTTTTCATCCTGATCAAAGTCCAAAAGAGAATGTTTTAACTCAGCTTATACCTAAGGCCTTTTTATCCTGTCCAGCTAGAAAGCCAGAGTATTGCCTCAGGCAAGAACAGTCAGAGGTAGAAGAAGGATCCAAAGAGGATAATCCCCAAATTCTGAGAGAAAACTAGATTGCTTTAACCAGAATGGGACCTAGAGACTCACTAGGTTTCATCTGGGACAGTCAGTGCTGGTTGCAGCTGCAGGCATCAAGACTGAGAAAGCTCACTGAATGTTTTCCTTTCCTGTGGGAATGGAAATGAAAGGAATTGTTTCTACACGTGTCTGGGGCACCCAGCTTGTTACGTTTGCTGTGGCACACATATAAAGCATTAATTGGTAGTAGTGAGGATGAAAATATAAATAGCTACAGTGCATAAAAATGAATAGCGCATGGGAATTTAATTTATGGCCATTATATAGTCTGTCAGATTATTAAATATTCATGATGCTTTGAGAGAAATGTGGACTTATCTTCATATTATAAAGACTAGGATGCAGGCATATTAATGATGAAAGGAAGTCATGCATGGCTTTATGTTTAAAATACATTAACAACCCCAACACCCTCAC
This sequence comes from Peromyscus nudipes, assembly GCA_902168325.1. Taxonomy (NCBI): domain Eukaryota; kingdom Metazoa; phylum Chordata; class Mammalia; order Rodentia; family Cricetidae; genus Peromyscus; species Peromyscus nudipes. The sequence goes on along the minus strand of CABHPH010157411.1, from coordinate 21,437 downwards.
ACACGTACTTCTCTTTATGGCATGTTTCAAAACTGTAGAGGTAGCTGGTTTTAAAAATCCTTTGCATCTATTATACATCCCAAACTAAGGAGTGTTCTCTGCTCCCTCCTATCTTGTTGGTAGAATATGCAGTTTAATCCATATTATTTATGCTTTGGAAGATCCCAAATCATCAACACTAGAAAAATCACCCTGGAAGACATACTGTGATAAGGAAGAGAACTTATTAAAGAACCAGTGTCTATTAGTTTCTAAAGGCAGCATAAGACTCCACAGTCAGTCAGAAGCATGAGTGGGCTTATATTTTAGTATCACCCACAAACCCACTGGTAATTCTTACATTTGAAAAAGAGATTTTACATAATACACATAATTTTGGCTTTGTATTCATGTGAAAGTAATTTGAAGTTTTGTTTGCTATTTAATAATTGATTTTTTTAAGTTGAGCAAGCAGTTTTCTATTACTGGCTCACATATGTGGCTCTGTTAGTTATTTGTGCCAAAGAACATACGGTTAAATTTGCTAGTGTTGGCAGCCAGCAGTTCTTCTTGATACTCAGCAGGATTGAAGTTCTAAGATGGAGTATACTGATATTTATTCTTGTTGTAGTTAGAAAACTTGTCACATAGATTTTGAATGCTGAAAAATCTGGCACATCCTTTCATATACAAAACAAAACCAAAAAAAAAAAACCTAAAATGAGAAAGAATGAAAATCCTGCATTTCAAATACAGCACTTCCATGTAAGGAGGAAACTTAATTATTATTTACATGTTCAAATGTTATGGACAATGAGTATAGCCTACCTATGTTGAAAAAATTCCCAAAGCTTGGGAGATTATATCAAAACTCTGTTGAAATTCTATTTAAAAACTTAAAGCATTTCTAAAAATAGCCCCAACATAAGGATGCTAAACCAAAGCACAGCTTTCCCCACATACTAGCACCAGGGGCTCATATTCTTTCACATTGTGTCATGTTTATCTGATGGTGATCGTAAGTTGGTTATGAAGAACATGTTATCGCCAGCTGCTGTTTAGCACAGCTGTGTTCCTCAACATGTACACGATAGCCAAGGCATAAACACTGTGTCTTGGGCTTTGACTCCCCTAATTCTCTTTGTAGCTCCTTCATTCCCTACCTCAACCCCACTCTCGCATAGGTACAAACTTACATAGGAATTTTCTCCCAACAGATTCTTCTGCTTTCCCCTCCTTTTCACCTCACTTCAGCACAAGAATCATACCTCCATCCCATCACAGTCTGCATTGATGCTGATGCACTCATTCTATCTATATAACAAAAATCTAGATGCTACTTTACCCTTTATAAATGTTCTACCTTTTATTTTAAGAATATTTTATCTCCTCCCACAGGCAGGTAACCTTCACAGCAACAACCTCTCCATTTGTAAATGTCAAATTCCTATCATGTTTAAAGCTCTAAGGAAAACCTTGATCTCTCCAGAACTTCCCAGAGTTCCTACAAGCAGATGACTACTGCTCTACTGTGTCTCTTGTTACCTTGCACAGATGACATTGTTAGAGCATGATACTGTGCAGCGTGATGCTTTATCTTGATAGCTAGTAGACTTCTCAGGATCAGAGGAGCAACATCATAATCTGCAATTAATTAATCTGATAATTAGTGTGAACTAGTAGACAATATTGAAATTTTGAGAACTCAGTGAAAAATAAGCTTACGTCTCTGTTCCTCATGTGTGGCACTATTTGAGTTGAATAATTGGTTTGGAGGGGATGCTTCTAGTATCTTTCCCCTAAGTTGTGACTAGACAGTGTCCCCATGTTGACCACCTGTCCTTTGGTTAGAGGGCTGTTTTATATAGATTAGCTTGTGACTCATCCTGCTAAATATCATATGATACTTCATAATTTCTTCCCATGTTTCTCTAAGGAGAAAACATTGGCCCTGTCTGAGTTTATTCAAGCAGGAGGTACTGAGATACTAAAGAAGCTCTGTACTTCGCATTCTTGATCACCAAAATGCATTGCCCTCTCAGCCTATTTGATGAATGTCTTTATCTTTAGTAGCTGACAAGTTGCTTCCTTTCTTAATAATATACCATTAAATTAACTTTTAATTAACATTAAGATTTGATGATTAAAGGTTTCTTGAAACACATTAAAATTTTTACGTATAAAGAGATGGCACAGTTGTGCGTATGAAACTAATAGACACTGCTGTCCCTCAGTGTCTTTTGGGTGTCTCAAGCCCAGTCTCATAATCCACAAATGGAACTTCTCTACTATCCAGTGCAGAAAGGAGATGAAACCACCGGAGTAAGAATTTAACTTGCACATCATTTATAAACACACTCTGCTGCAGTCAAGTTGTACTTCTGTAATGGAAACAAGTCTAAGAACTGGAAGCATGTATTACCACATCATCGTATACAACCACAACAGCCACCAGCTTCTACATCTTAGGGAAGGATAAAAAAAAATTCCGTCACAGGATATTAGGAACATTGCTATTGCTTCTTAGGTTTGTAGAATTTTTAAGTTAATAGATTACAAAGAATTGTGTCCTATAGTGACTTCTTAAAAATATTGAGAAACTAACTGGAAGATGAGTGATAGCTAGAAATGATCCTCCAAGCTGAGGTGAAATGAGTCATTTTATGCCACAAAGCCAATTTCACTTTTGCAGCATCAATAGGACTTAAATCTATCAATGTTGTTTTGAATTATATTCTATGAATTAGCTGCATCCTGCAATTTATGTTTTATCCCATAGACGAAAGGAGAATGACTTATGTCAAGGGAAATGTTCATAGACTGTATTAAATAATAGCTCTAGCATTATATTCTATATAAAGCTGAGGGCCAAACATCTTGTACCGCAGGCTGAATCAGTCAGAACCTTTTTCTGCTTGCTCTCAAGATGTCTGTGTAGTGATCCTTGGATTGTGTTAATACATTGCCTTACATGGTAAAAACATTTAACATTGCACATGAAGTGAAAGTTATTAAATCAGCTTAAAATTCAGGAACAATTCTGAATAATTATCTGAATAGGTTCATTGTAATTACAAGGCCTCTTAAAATCAGATGGATCCCAAGGTATAGAATCAGGAAGAAGTGTGAAAATGATTTTGTAAAGATGAATGATTCTCACTGGCATTGAAGATGGGTATGGTCCATCTTTCAGCAGAACTTCTTCAGGAGTAGTCATAAACCATCACTCCTGGAACCTCAGAGGATTTGTTTGTTTGTTCTTTCGGTTTCTTAATACCTTTTGTGGAGGTTGTATAGTAGTCACTTAAGAAACTGCTACAATCTTGGGTCAAGTTTTACCTGGGAGGGCAGAGAAGTAAAAAAAAAAAAACCCACACACATGCCATTAATATAACAAGCACTTAAGGAAAGGACTGTTCCTCTTGGCTACCTTCAAGGTCATGTTCTACCTCAGACACAAATACAAAAGGGACATACTGAAGAGAACTTTCTGTGTAATTACTATTTGAAATTCTTCTCAGAATCAAACTAGAAATAGATGTAACTGGTTCCCTACATAGTTATGTCTTGCCACCTACTATTAGTGAAAGTGAATTTGTTACTGCTCATAGCCAAATTTCTAGGTTATTATCATACATTGTCTGGGGGTTGACTGCATTTTTAAAACTAACTAATAAAATAAAATATGAATAAAAGAATAAAAATAAAGTATGACCCAGTGGAGTACTGTTTTAAAACTGCTGAAATAGTAACTCATGTAATGCACGTCATGGTTACAAGAAGAAAATGGATGTAAAAATAAATCTATATTTCATGAATTATCTATATATCTTTAAAGAAGCAGCTATATGAATCTATAAGTGCTCATTCATTCACTTAATAACCTTTGGTAAGCTTGTTCATAAGCCTGTCAGTAGGCAAGATTTGGGGAATTAGAACTGACAAAAATACATAATTATCACTGCAAATTACAAAACATTATGATAAATACTGTTTAGTTAAATTTGACCTAAATCTGCCTCTATATTTCAAATCCCTATTACTTAAATTGTAACCTAGATATATAATTAAAGTGCTACATAATACTATATAGATGCTATAGAGATAGATGGATGAATGGATGGATGGATGGATGGATGGATGGATGGATGCATGGATGCATGGATGCATGGATGCATGAATATGTGTTTGTGTGTGTGTACATGCATGTGTGTCACATGCACAGACAAAAACATCACCTTTGTTATAGAATAAAGCTCCCTCAGATGAGCACTATCCAACTGTTGAATCTTTTTTTTTCCTGAGATAAAGATGCTAAGTATAATTTGTCTAACTTTTTAATTTTAGCAACAGTCAAAAAAAAATGCAAGGTGCTCTGAAAACACAGAGCAGGCTGCCCTTCCTCAGATTCCAAGATGTGATAACAAGTCAAGATTTCCTGGGGGAAAAAACTAATTTAATCTGATAGCTAAGAGGCAGGTGGGAGCAACTAAACAAGGCATAGAGGGTTGAGTTGAATACACAGTGAGGAAGAAGATCACAAACCTGGATTTAAGGGAAGCAGCCATAGCCATGGGGTGGCTCAATGTTGTAATCCCTGCTTTCAGAATGTCACGGTCATCCTCAGGCTCATAAGTAAATCTGTGGCCAACTGGGGTTATAATAGACCCTGTTTCAAATTATTAACAACAGTAAGAACAAAGCAATAGTCAGTGGCTAGATAAATAGTGTGCTCTCTGTTTTCTCAGAATGAAAGTTAACTTTTGGCACATGGTAAAAGCAAAGCAAAACTGTTAGAACAAAGTTTTAAAACTCTGGTGAGCCCCTCTAGTTTCTTCCTTTCTTTGAAGTGTAAGGAAACTGTGGAGTGGGTAGTAGCCTAGGTGGAAGAAGTGTGCTGTACTTTGGGTGGGAGCGGTGCAAATGCACAGGCAGGCTGCCATCCTCTTTTCCTGTGTTCGATGCAGTATTGCACTAGAGATGATTCACTGCAGCAGAGTCTGAAAAAAAGAAAGAAAGAAAATGCTTTGGGTAATTGCAATTTAGTATGCAAAGTTTATTTATACTTTAGCCCAAGTTGATGCCTTTGGAACTGAAGGTTATTAAACTATCAAATAGTGATATCAAATGTTTAACTAGGTAAAGGTTTTGAGTAAAAGCTTAAAGGTACTTAGGCATGTGAGGTGGTTCTGTATCAACCAGTAGTTGACACAATGTCTTACAACCTGAATTTTTTCCTCAGTACCTACATAGTAGAAAGAGAAAATCAACTCCCTTGGTAACATGTAAGATTTCCAAAACCACTAAACAGTAGGCAGTTATTGAGGCAAAACATTTTATAAAGAGACATAGTGAGAAGAAAAGCTGAAATGTATTTTAACAGTTGCAACATTTTCCATTTCAGTTAAATAATGCACATGTCACAATTACACTTTTAGCACCTGAAACTTATACTTAAAATCAACACTTGTAAGTGTGTGTGTGTATGTATGTGTGTGTGTTTGTGTAGGTTTAGACAAATAACTATATATAGACATATGTAAATGTTCATGTATTGTATTCTGATGTGCAAATGATGCTATAATAAACAATGGGCTCATTTTAATTTCATTTCATTTTTCTGGTCTTGACATATGACTCTTAGGACTTGCTTCCCAGGCAATAAATCACATTTAACAGAGCTGTGGATTTGGAGATGCTCCATAGGGATAAGAAGCTTGGGAAGGAATAAAGAATATGATTATAGCAGACAGATGAGAACTGACATAACTGCCATGAGTCTCTCTTGAAGTTTAGATGAAACGACACTTCATAAATTGAACCTTGGAATTCCGTAGACGTGTACACACAAGGTTGCCTGAACGGGGGGAGGGGGAGAAAATGGGGCAAGTCAGAGCAGATTTCTATGTGAGGCACCATTCTATCAACTTAGGAGCTCTGCACCATCAAAAATAAGTACCTTTTTTTTTATCCATTTATAAGACTTGTCAGTCTTGGAATCCTGGGAACCAGATATGGGTGGGAATCCTTGAGCACAATGACCAGGTCCATAGTGATTAACATTAAAAAAAATCAAATATACTGTGAGCAATAAGACTGGATCTAGAGGTGGTAAGCAAAATTATGAGGGTTGGGCAGACACTAGAAAAAGGAATAAGAACCAGAAGAGCAGAGCCTCTGAGAGATTTCATAAAGACTGTAACCAACATGATGTTACTAAGAGCTATTCACTTGTCTGGTGTCACTTTAGGTCTTTAGTTGTAGTGTTAGCTGGGAGATGAGTTGATCAATTTTACATTATTTTCATTTCACATTAATATTTTATACATTTTAAGAAAAGGAAATTACCAGAAAATACAACAAATTACAGCTTTCACAAGTGACTGCCTAGGGCAAACATTGGTTTATAGCAAAATCATTCTAAATAAAATATTCTCCTCTTGGCCTCTAGAAATTCTGTCCACCCATTTGGGGAGTTATTGTTAAAACAAGGAATAATTTTTTACTGTAGCTCATACACAGTGATCTGCTTAGGGGACACATTCAGGCATCATGTCTACAATAAAAAGCTCAGTGAGAGCTGAAGAGACAACTCAGGAAAGTGTCTGCCTCACAAGCATGAGAACATGTGTTTGTTGGATCCCTGGCACATACATGAAAAAGTATATCATGCTCATGCCTGTCGGTAACCCTAGTGCAGAGAGAAGGGCAGAAGCCACTGGATCTCAGAACTCACTGCCCAGCCAGTCTAGCCAAACGGTGAATCCTGGGTTCAGTGAGAGACCCTGTCATGAAACACGAGATGAAGAGCAACAAGGAAGACACTTGACATCAATATTTGGCTTCCACATGCATGCACACACATGTGTCCATGTACCTCCCCCCACATACAAGTGCATACACACAGAAGCATTACAGAGACCCAACAACAAAAAGTTATGTGATACTAGTGCTTTATGCTCAAATTTACTAAATTGGTGTGGAAACTGCAATTCTCTACAGAAATCATACTCTATCAGAGAGAAACACATTTATTTTCACAATGTCAGAATTTGCTGACAACAATAAATTCACCAGGTATGGTGGTTTCATTGATAATAATTCCCCACTTTTTCTTGACATGCATGGCTGAGGAAGCAAAGCAAAGTCCACTTATACCTATCTTAATTGTTAACATTAGTTATCACACACATCGCACATTGCACGTCACACAGTAAGCATACCTATACGATACATGTACAGATTACAGAATGACAACAAATTGTTAAAGAGGCTAGGAGTATAAAGGAGTCCCGAAAAGCCAGAGCTGGGAAGGGGATAGGGATGTAAAGGGGTGTGTAGGAATGAGATAGCCAACCAGGTTGAGGTGCTGCAGAAGTTGAGTCTGCTCCCCTCCAGTCAGGCTACAGAATGAGCATTGAGCTGTAGCAAATCCAGCCACAGAGGAGAAAGGGCATGGCCAGATTCTTGCACAGAAGGATAGGTACATAAACAGCAGATCCAGGACAGGCCATGGCAGTTTGAGTAGGCAGGGTGAATAAATTCTAAGCAGAAGCTATGTCAGCGGAGGCTGATTGATGAGAAATGCAGTGTTGTGGAGGATTAGGACAGTTGCAGGTCCAGGGTCTAAGTACTGTTTAGCTTGAGATATCTTTAGCCCCTTAAGCAGCCATTCTTTGCCTACCTGTGAGTTGTACTTAATTAACAATCTATGATTAACATACACCAATCCTTGGAAATGTGCAAACAGACTCCTAGTTAATACCAAAGAATACTGTCACATAGCATCCAAACCTAAGTCGGGGGGTTTTCTTCTTAGCTCTAACCCACTTACCTGACGGAACCACCAGTGTATTTGAAAACTGTTTTGATTTATGGCTTTCTTTGTTCTGTTACTATAAAAAACTTTATCAACTTGCTTCCTCATTGAGACACAACATTTAGAGTAACCTAAAGCTGTGTTTACAGGCCATAGTCACTCGTATTTGGCTCCATAGTAAACTAACCCTTTTCCCCTTCAAGGTAAGACTTGTATCTTTGTTCAACATCAACAATAGGGAAGGAGCCAAGCTGAAGTCCCTGAGATAGTAGGGACTTCTCTGCCTGTTGGTTCCTTAATATAGACACATCAGGTGATCAGATGACAGGTGATGCAAAGTGTCCTCTTGTTTATGGGGTCTGGATAAGAGAGTGTGTCTAACAAGTTGCTGGGCATAGTTTTCCTGATATGATGTGAATGTTTCCCTACAACCTCAATTCACCCCAATAAGTGGCACTCTTTCTGCTCCCAAGAAGAAGTCACTTATTTGTCTGTGATATGTGGGTGTTGCCAGGCAAATGGAGCCATTCACATATCTACCCAAGCGCAGGGTCGTCTTTTATCCTCAAAATGGAGTGAAAAGTTGCTGGATAAATATAGATTCCAGGGCAAAGAACAGTAGAAAAAGCAGTGTTTTACACAATATGGGGTAATTTAAGGTTGATAAAGCCTGATTTCAGCAGTGCATCCCCAGGGGTTATTTTATTAGCTTCAGAAATTAATGTGTACTGTGATCTTTTGATTGTGCCTAGTAGTGATAGAGTTGGGATCTTTTGACTGTGCCTAGTAGTGATAGAGTTGGATTCATTACTAATACCATGCTGTTTCTGGTGTTGGAGTGTGTGTGTGTGTGTGTGTGTGTGTGTGTGTGTGTGTGCACATACATGTATGTATGTACTTATGTCTCATACAGAACTCTTTTTTTGGAGATTGAGTCCCATGTATCTCAGGCTAGCCTTGAACTTGGAGATGCCTCATCTCCTAAATGCTGTAATTATAGGCATGTGTTACCATGCCCAACTGTATGAAGTAATTGGATATTAAACCCAGAACTAGGGAAGATGCATCCCCTACACTTGCTCTTTCTTTCTTTCTTTCTTTCTTTCTTTCTTTCTTTCTTTCTTTCTTTCTTTCTTTCTTTCTTTCTTTCTCTCTCTCTCTCTCTCTCTCTCTCTCCCTCCCTCCCTCCCTCCCTTCCTTCCTTCTTCCCTTCCTCCCTTCCTCCTTTCCTCCCTTTCTTCTTTCTTTCTTTCCTTCCCTCCCTCCTTTCTTTTGTTCTCCCTTCCTTTTTTGTAATGGTAGGGATGAAAAGAAGGATTATTCACAAATTAAACAAGTGTTGCACCACTGAACTAAACCTCCAACCCTTTTTGTTGTAGGGTTTTTCCCCTTCAAGAAGTTTGTCATTATAGCAGTAAAAGTCATTAGAAGGATTCAATAGTTCATTAATGAATATGAAGTATGCGTTGTCTGACTTTAAGATCCCACACAAATGGATGAAATACATTCAAGTTTATTATCTTCAATTGAAGAAAACTCCTTATTTAAAATCCTTTGTGTTTGTCTTGAACAAATTGAAAGATTTTTAAAGAGGAGAAATATGTACCAAATTATTAATTGTCACATTACAGCATCCAAAATCAGACTTAGTAAAAATACTGAATACTCAAATAAACAATTATATTTGAACAGAAATTAAAGTCTATGAAAGATCTTTTAATATTCAAATGCTTCAATTAATTTAAAAATGACTTCATTATCTCTCCATTTCCCCATACTGCTTTCATTTTTCCTTTTGAATTGAAACTCTTGGCTGTAATTAATTTTTGAAAAGATGCTATGTAGGATTAAAAAACATACATCGTATGTGTTTCGCATAAGGTCTGTTCAAGGAGTAATTAATTTTTGTGGAAGAGAATAAAAAAATTCAATGAAAGGCATTTCTGACTTTGTTCCTGCTTTAATCCTTGAGGAAGTCCGGATGTTAATGTACTACTTCACTGCTTTCACAGAGTACTCAGATTTTATTAAGAAATCTCTCACGTTGTAAAATTGTTCAGTACTGTATTACAATAGCTAGCCCTAAAACCCCATTTAATTTCTTCTGGAGACATGAGACTGTCAATTGTATCTTTTTGTTTCTTAACATGAGGTTTACTTTTTTCTTGCCATAAATGAGTGATCATTTATGTACCCTGGCTCTCAGAGTACATTAAAGAAGCGGGATGCATTAGTCCAACCCATCTGAGGAAAGGGATTTCAAATATTCATAACTTCTTAATGTATAGCAAATGCTCCCCACTCACGAATGATCCCTTCAGGGAACTTGTCAATCTGTGGATTCATGAATACTCACTTAGCATGTGATGATTTCTTTTATAAAATGAATAAATGATAATGAAGAGAGAATAATAAAACTTTCTTGGGTTGTCCCTTGTAGTCCTTCTGCTATGATCTCTTACAAATTCATTGGCTCTCTGTTCACACCTTTCGGGAAGTTCATCTATAATAATATATCAAGTACCAAGATGACAGGTACTCTAGCTATGTATCTTAGAACCATGGGCCAGTCCTGAATTGGGAGCTATGAGTGCTGGATCTAAATTATCAAGAGTTAGTTTTTCATAAAATTGAATGGTGGATGTTCTGTGATGTCATTAAAGTGTAAAGAAGAATTCCCAGAGAGGAATCACACCTTCTGCTGACCCTGCTGCAAAGCTGAGTAACTGATTATAACTTCATTGCTATGGACAGGTTGGAATGTTGCAAGTACAAAAATTAATTACAGTTTATCTTGTGCTATTTTTAGCCTCCTAAATGGCTATTCTGTGCCCAATTCTATGCAGGACCTAATATCCTACAAGTACCTAATAAAAACTCTTTGTATTTATTAATTTAACAGAACCCTAGTTTCCACCAACCAGAAGGTTAAAAATATTACTAGAAAGCATCTGAGGCCTGTGGAAAATGTTTCTATGCCTGCCTATAACCCATCTCTGATATTTTTTGCCAATGTGTTTTAAAAGTATCTTGATCTCTGACTTTCTTTGTTCTGGTACTATTAAAACTTCATGAAGCTACTTCCGTCTTGGTACATGGAATTTGGGAAAACCTAAATCTGTGTTCCTGGGCCATGCTGACTCATGTTTGGCTAAAGAATAAATTATCTCCTTATCCCCTTTGAGGTGAGAATTATGTTTCTGTGTTGACAAAGTTTTAGTATTAGATGGTATAAATAGAGGTTTTTCTACTCTGTGACACAGTGACTGTCTTGTAGTTCAGCAGGTATTGTATTGACTGTAAAGCAGATCAGTTTAGGATCAAGTTCAAAAATAACAGTGTTTGCTGACTTTTGTTCTACCAGTGTATATATAGCACTGATTATTTGATTCAACATTACTGTAAATTCAACTATTCCATTCTTGAATTAAAATCTTTTCCTAGATAAAAAAAAAAACACGATTTATTTTACTGACTATGGTAGTGAAACAGTTATAAATCCCACTGCTCCAGGAGCTGAGAAAGGAGGATTGTGAGTTTGAAGCCAGTATGGACTACATAGTTAGCTCAAAATTTTTCTGAGTTCCCCAAGGAGACCCTGATTCAAACAACAAAATAAAACAAAAAGCATCCCTAAATCAATTAATAAATAATTCCCTAACAATAGCAATATTCTAATATAGGATATTTGGATTGAATTCATATTTTTATATTCGTATTCTCTGTCCCTCTCTCCTCCTTTTCCTCTCTCCTCTGTTGTTTCCGTCTTTCTTCATTTCTCTCTCTGTTTGGCATGGCTTCACTGTGTAGCTAATCCTGGCCTGGAACTGAGGACCTTCCTACCTTGGTCTCTTACTTGCTAGCATTTTAGGTATGCATCCTCTGCCCAGCCATGTTTGTTTTTATATGTTCATAGGTCAAATCTAACAGCAAGAATAAACCCAGTACTGAGTGCTCACAGCACTGGTGATTGTGGGATTGTGAGTTTTCAATTGATGATAGCTAGTCTTATATGTAGAAGAGATTTTTTTGCCATAGGCAAAAATTTACTCTTCTTCTCTCTGTCTCTGCCCCCTCTCTCTCTCTCTCTCTCTCTCTCTCTCTCTCTCTCTCCCTCTCTCCCACATTTCTCCTCTTCTTCTACTAAATACCTTTTACTTCCTTTCTCCTATTGTTCTCTGTGGGCATGTTTGTCCTTTCTTTTTTATATGTCTTTTTATTTTCCTTGTATATTTGCCATTGTTTTAAGCCCGATTTCTCTACCTATTCTAGTAACCTGAGAGGTATATGATCATGAAATTTCCACAAAACAGATAATTTCATGATTTTTTAAAATATGTAGGAACCCACACATATTAAGTAAGAATAATAAAAGGCAACACATTTTTAAAACATCTTTTCTATTTTAGGTTAACTACAGGGTTACCAATTTTCTATGTTACAAACATAAAGCATTGACTGTTTCTTGTAATGCTACCTAGTATTTCCTGAGCTTTGAATGTGTGTGACTGACTGCTTCCGTATTTTAAGCAGCTGCATACATTTAATTTCTAAAGATATTCATAGGTCTTCAAGAAGCAGCAGTACAATAGCCTTAATCAGAACTTGTCTCCCCGCTGTCTTTACTTACTGTAATTCATTTTCATTCCTGCATTGATACATTCCTAAAAAAATCAGACATTAGCTCTCATTAGGAACATAGCAAAATATTAATTTATGCTTCTGGTTGTAATGTTTCTGAGAAAAATAACCCAAAAAATGGACAGGAGTCAATAATAGGCTCCTCTCTGTAAGTATTGCCTATCTCTACTCAGAGTAACTTTGAGGACAGAAATCACGTATCTTCTCAACATGGGATTGGAAAGAGTGGCTCAGATTTATTTTTTTTAAACTGAGCCTCAGACACAATTCCCCACCTGAGGAATTAGAAATGTGTATGTAAATATTCTGTCAATTTGGGAGAAAGACTAAAGAGAGGGCATGAAGGTGGTGTGACTATTCTGAAAGCAGTTATTGTAGGACTTCCTATCGGTTGGTATTTTGACTAGAGTTGTTAGGGTCATGCTGTGTGACCTGACAGCTCTAACAAAGAGATTTGACCATATATCTTCAGTAGTTCAGTTAAAGAAACAAGTAGTAATGAAAGCAAGAAAAAAATTCAGTGTGGCTACTCTAGGAAGAAGAAGAATAATTCCATTGACATCCTACCTATACACACACCCAAATCTGTCTTCAGGTCCTGCTACAAGGCTTAGGTATAAATACAGTGCAATGGGTATGCAGAATTAAGCAGTCTCAGCCAAGACACGCTTGACCCATTATTGTTTATATCCCCAATATTTTGTCTGAAGTGGTCTGGCATGTTGTCAGAATAGAGTGAAGTCTTCCTACAGGGAAAGTTCTTCTGGCTAGGATTAGCTCTGAACCTTTTTCTACCTCTAATATGGGACTCCTTGGAAAATTACTTCCTTAAATTCCATTGTCTCAAAAGTTTGATAGCCTAAGGGTGGGGTACAAATTTCTCTTAAAAATATTTTCTTTACTTTTAGAGCATTAAGGTACTTCTGGCATAATATAGAAGTTATTTAGAACGGCCAATTGGCTTATACACTGCAAACACTTGATCATTTTTCTTGATACACATGACACGTTTTCCCCCTTAAGTTGAAGATTTCTAATAGATAATAATGATTACTCTGGAAAAGGCAAGACAATCTCCATATATATGCCCAGTTATATCAGTGATGTCTTTCTTATACGTATTAGACCCTCAAGGATGTGAAATAGTGGGGAACGCTTGTGTCTAGGTGCTAATCTGTCATGTGATATTGTAGGAGTACTTTTCTGTCTCACTATCCAGTCCCAAATAACCCCACAGGGTCTTAATAATAATTATAAATGTTTGGCCAATATCTTAGACTTGCTTTTAACTAGCTCTTATATCTGAAATTAACCAATTTCTATTCATCTATGTGCTACCCTGAGGCTTGTTTACCTCATCTATGAACTTCCCAAGTTGTTTCTTTCTCATTTGTGTTGTGAGTCCTCAGACTCTTCCCTGCTTCCTAGCATACTCTCTGCCCCAAAAATCCTGCCTAGCTAACAGTAATCAGCTTTTTATTAATAGTGAAAGTAGCAAATTTTCAGTGTACAGAAGCATTATTCCACAGCATTTCCCCTTTTGTGTCTAAATAAAAAATGAAGGTTTCAACTTTAACATAGCAAAATTATATAATACAAAAAACAGTTATCAAGTAAGAATTACAGTTGCAATATCTAGTCCATTTGTATTTGTCAAATTTAGAGAAAATATTCTATTATTTATCTTTGTGAGTCTAAAGTTTTATACCTAATTTACCATTTTATCGTAACTAAGGAAAACTTTAAGTCTAATTATTTAGTCTTTAACTCCAAGACCCCAGAAGGGTATAATATTACATATTACATATAATAATGACAGGGACATCTGGCTACATGGACAGTCACCCAGAGTTGTTCTGTAACATTAGGGTATCCATCTTTGGCCTAAAAGCCTAGTATATCTGGTAGACATTTCTGAGAAGCAGGGAATTTTGAATGACTTTCCTAACTTGTCTTGGCAAAGTTTGGCAGTAGCTCTTTTTTTTCCATCCTGCTGGTTGAGTTTGGACAGTATACTGTCAGAAGTTGATGCAAGGGAAGTTTCTTTGCCCAGTGGTTAGCTTTTGCCACAAAGAAAGCAAACTCCATATGGAGTTCTTTTCATGTCCATCATCTTCTCTGAAGTAAATTGGTGCTGCCAGGAGCAAACATGACTAACAGTCAAGAAAAGCCTTATGTTACTAAAATATTTTAAATACCATATTCTGTAGGTCTTTTAAGTGTTTGGAGACCATCTGTCTATCTAAATATATCTGTGTATGACCTTGAAAGCACACCTAACAAGACTATAAAGTTTGAATATTGTAGATGACTATTAATCTGTATTTTTAATTATGTTATATTTTTAAATGAGCTGTATAAGCACAATACCCCAAACAAGAGTAGAAACATAACAACAATAACTTTAAATTTGTATCAATAAACCAAAATCCATACCAATGTAAAATATTTAAAATTAATAAGTATTTCTTGGATTACAGTAGATTCAATAATCTATCCTTTTATCTCATCATTTCTCTATCGTATTTCCCCCTTTTCCTTCAGAACGAGATCTTTAAGTCTAGCTCATTTTTCTAGTTTAATTTTGTTTGTTTGTTTACCATGACCAATAATAATTTTTAACCAACCTCCCTAAACAAACATTCATATTCCATCTTTTGGGAATTTGAATATTTTTTCTCTAGACTGCTTGCTGTTGACTGGGGGCACTGCTGTCTTTGGGGGAACCTGAGAAAATTAGAATAATTGTTAAGTTTTGGCTGAAGCATTTTTTGAGGCTGGACCATCTCAGCCAACAGCCTTGAAGCTGTTTTGGGTGCAGAATTCTGAGGAGACTAACAGAGGCATTTTGAGATAGTGGATCACCTGGGCCATCCATTTTTATTGGTGTCTGGTCCTCTTGCTCTGAAAATACATAAACTTTTAAAGGTAACATACATATCTGTATTAATATGAGGTTAGACTGTGCAGTGTACACAAGTTAGCCAAAGATGATTTTTTGATTTATGTTTGACCAGGTAAAATAAATGTTACATGTTTTGTAGTTTTTCTAGGTTTATTTCTTTATGTCTGTAGCCAGAATTTTCAGGGGATCTTCCCCAATCAAGCATGATCCATATCAACCTGTAATGAATCCACAGCCTCTCATTTCCTGTAGAAATAAAAGCATAACTTCTTCAAAGTCAAAATAACATATCTATTGTCTTCCATTATAAAGTCAAAATATATCAGTTGGTTTAATCCTGTGTGCCTTAGCAGCTGTCATTCCTTCATCAGCAATCAGAAAATTCAAAGACAACATAATAACATATAGGATCCAGACTCCCTGTGTATTTTGCATCTTTATGTGACTTGTTTTCCTTTATATTGCTTTATTATTTCTTTAAAGACTTTATTATTTTTAAACTATTTTATGACTGTGTTTTATGACTTTATGTGACTTGTTTTCCTTTATATTACTTTATTATTTCTTTAAAGACTTTATTATTTTAAACTATTTTATGACTGTCTGTATCATTTATATTTTCTTTCCCAACCCCTATGTACATTTTTAAACACATTGTAACCAGTTAAGAGGTTGTTGGATTATTTGATTTTTTCTGTTCCCAATCTGGATCTGTCTTTACTGCATATCTGTAATCTTTTTCTGTCTGCATGAGAAAACTTAAACATGCCATGCAGCTTAGTTCAATTCATGGTGTGCTGGCAGGGGCCCACTCCAGCCATACTCCTGCTGGTGGCTCAAGCCTACAGGCAACAACTGGGAGATTTGTCTCTGTACTGCAGCCAACATGAGTGGCATGAGACTAGGAAGTCACATTTGGCTTCATTTTTACGTGTTTAGAACTTTTTTAATCTCTTTCAACTCTTATGTGGATGTAGGTGCCATTTGTAGGCAGACTTTTCTGTCCCACCAGGCAATCCCAAATAACCACACAGAAACTTTATATTAATTATAAATGCTTAGCCAATAGCTTAGACTTGTTTTTAACTAGCTCTTACAACTTAAATTACCCCATTTCTATTAATCTATGTGTTGCCCTGAGGCTTGTTTACCTGATCTATGAACTTCCTAAGTTGCTTTTTTTTGCATTTGGTTCTCAACTTCTCAGACTCTGCCCTTCTTCTTCCCAGCATTCTCTCTGCCCCAAAAATCCTTCCTAGCTATCAGCCAATCAGCTTTTTATTAAGAAGGAAAACAACATATTTTCAGTGTACAGAACGATTATTCCACGGTATGGTATTGCATACTTACACTTCTAATCCTCAGGTGAACATTAAGGTGGTTAACATGTTGCTTCTCATACAGTATTATAAGGAATGCATGTTACCACATTGACAATATATAGCTGTTGTTGTCACAGGTTTTGTTATTAACATCTGTTAGAACCCAGGAACATTAAAGACTTTCAGCCCTGTAGAGGTGATAGGAATTGAGGAGTGTTTTTGTTGTTAGATTGATGGTATCACCAGGATCTCAGTTTGGACTTCTCTTATCTCCCTAGCCCTCATGATGTCATTAAAAGGATATAGATAAGATGTATAATGTATGGTAGAAGATGGAATGGGTTTATGAAAGAGTCAAGCATACCATCTAGATCAGAGGTTCTCAATCTTCCTAATGCTGTGACACTTTAATACAGTTCCTCATGTTGTGGTGGCCCCAACCATAAAATTATTTCATTACTATATCATAGCTGTAATTTGCTACTTATGAATCATAATATAAATATCTAATAGTCAGGATATCTGATATGTGACCCCCAATGGGGTCACAACCCACATGTTGAGAACCATTGTCTAGAATAAGACCAGGCAATGGCCAGAGCCACCCCAGTTCTGCTGTGCATTCATGGCAAGCTTTATGCTTTTTTTGAAGGATTTCTATAACAAGCAGCCTTTTTTGGAGTATTTTGTCCTGTACAGATGACTGACAGGTCTACTTTGATTGTCTGTTAAGGAAGGAGTGATGGGTGATGCTCTGTATGTTGTGAATATGTGTTGCTCTGATTGGTTAATAAATAAAATGCTGATTGGTCAGTAGCCAGGCAGGAAGTATAGGCAGGATAAGCATAGAGGAGAATTCTGGGAATAGAGAGACTGAGTCAGTAGACACCAGCCCACCATCCAGGGAGTAGCAAGTAAGAGCACACAGGTAAAGACACAGAACACGTGGCAACATATAGATTAACAGAAATTGCCTGAGTTTAAGTGTAAGAGTTAGTCTGTGGTAGGCTTGAGCTAATGGCTGAGCAGTTTTAATCAATATAAGCCTCTGTGTGTTTGCTTGGGTCTGAGCAGCTGCAGGACCAGGCAGGACACAGGAAAACATCTAACTACAAAAGGAGCAATAGTACCTTTGTTCTTCATCAATGAGCCTCATGGTTTAGGGCTCCTGGAGTCAGGTTTAGATATTAACCTATTGAGGATCTTGCAGGAAGTTCAGCATGTCGTGTTACCCTCTAGGGCAGTGGTAAGACATAGGTCACATTCTTCTGATTAATATTCAAAAGTGTCCTGCTGTTACATTGTTTTTGTGTTATAGAGTGTTGACCACGAGGAAGGGGTTCAGTTCCACTGTCTTCCAAGCCTGCTAATATCTAA
Source organism: Peromyscus nudipes (assembly GCA_902168325.1). NCBI lineage: Eukaryota > Metazoa > Chordata > Mammalia > Rodentia > Cricetidae > Peromyscus > Peromyscus nudipes. The sequence goes on along the minus strand of CABHPH010157411.1, from coordinate 3,394 downwards.
GGAACTACCTAACAAGAGTAGGTCACAATCACTCAACTTACCCCACAAAATTGGAGCATTCCCTCATACTAACTACCTAGCTCAATCACACTTCATAACCTCTCATAGAGTACCAACAGGAATGGAGTTCAAGAATAGCATGAAGGCACAGATCAGAATATATTGTATGAAAAAAAGTCTATTTTCAATAAAAGAAACAAAGAGAAAAATATCAAGAAGGGCAGGAAATGCTTTGGGTATCAATCAGCTACAAGGCTCTTGGATTGACAGCAGGATGCCAGTACCTCAAAAACCTTACTTTAAAATGCATTTACCTAAATAAGGAAGGAACTTAATTAATGAGTTTATTTATGTAATTATAAAGAGATTAGTGTGGTATCCTTGCTCTTTTCCAGGGGGTGAATTGAGCAAAAAATAACTATTTACTGAAAGTATACTCATTATCTTGTATGTTATGCACAATCTCATTCAAACTTCTAATTGGTAAAATTCTTGTTCATCTCATTTAATCTCTATTTGTCTAAATAATCAGTAATTCTACATATCTGGTTAAATGTTAGCTTCTTGCCTTTTCTGAATACCCTATTTGAATTTTCAATTCCCCACCTACTCCCCCCAACATTCTTATTTTTATATTTTCCTTTGTCTGTCCATTGGCCCTTGCTGATTTAAAACACAAACTTCAGAGAAGAAGGGGTACCTAGAGTAAGCTGATTTTTTGAACCATTTCAGACACTAGCCAGAAAACGCATGGGATGGGTCCTGGCTGAAGTTCCTACAATCTTAGCAGCAGGTCCAAAGGCTATTTTTAATAAACTTGGGGGAAGAAAATCACAGCAATCTACACAGGCCACAGACAAGAAGCAGCCACAGGATTATGTAAATGGGGGTGCTTTAGGATAGAAAGACAGTCCATGAGAAGCAGTAATTGCTTCTGAGGAGACTGGGGTTAGCAGGCCAGAAAGTTGATATAACACCAGTGCTGGGGGGCTGGATGGTGTGTGGCTGTGATGGAATTTAAATCAATGCTTCAATATAAATAGACATCTTGTTGGTTTCACAAGCAGCTGCTAACTGATTGATTATTTTATCACTTCTGCATTCCACCTTTAAATATCTGTAATTAAATTCAAGGCATCTCAGATGTTTTCTTTTTTCTTGCATCACCGCTTTCTCCTATATTATGCACTTTACTGATTCTTTTGTTGACTTCTGATAGTAGAACATAAGCTCCTTGAGGAAAGGAACTTTTATTTATTTTTGATATTTTCATACATATATATATATATATATATAAAACATCATATTCATATCCATTGCCCCCTCCCTCCATCTAGCTCCCTATACTACCTTTCCTCAATATTTTTCCCTTCCTCCTTTTAACTTCAGGTCTTTCTTTTTACAATAAACCCCTAAATTCAGTTAGTATTTCCCACATGTATGTGGGGGAGGGGGTTTTGGGGGGCCGGTATCATCCACTGGAGAACAGGCCATGCATGGCTGCTTCCCCCAAAGAAAAGTGACTCTCCGTCCCTCAGCACCTGTCATCTACCATTATCCCCTCAACTAGGGTGTGCCATCAGGAGCCACTCCACCCTCCATGCTGGCACTTTCCACTCTGATTTTGTATCTGTCTTGTGCATATAAGCACAGCTGCTGTGAGTTCAAGCTTATAAAAGCTACGTCATGCCTGAGGCCAGCCTTTCACATCATTTTTCCTCATCCTCTGGTTCATACATTCTTTTCACCTCTTCTGCTTTGTTCTCTGAGCATTGTGGGTGGGAGTGGGTTGATATAAATGTTTCATCTATTTGTGAGCACTCACAGTTGCATATTCTCAGCATTTTGGACAGTTATGAGTTTCTGTGTTAACTGTGCAATAAGAAGTTTCTTAGACCAGGGCTGAAAAAAGTACAAATCTGTGAGTATAAGTATAAATACTTAGAAAGGAGGTTACCAATGTGACCTTTTAGAAAATATCAATAGGCTTCCTTTACCATAGTGTTTTTTACTATGTTTATAATATGAGGAATAAATGCCTTCCTGTGGAGCAGTCCTCAAATCCATTCAAGAGAACAGTTGATTGCTTCCATTAATAATCTTGCCACTGCTGTAAGTGGGTACATCCTTCCTGGCAGGTCATTATTGTGAGGTACAGGGACCGGCACTGGATAAGACCCTTGATATCATTTATCCCCCAGCAGCCTGCATTATGCTTTCCAGCCCTGTGAAAGCTCATCAGCATGGAGTTTCCTGGTCAGTTTAAGACTGATCTCTCTATGTCCTGTACCAAAATGTGTAGTGCCTCCAGCAACAGGGTCTAATGATCTAGTTATGATCATAACTTTTAGTAAAACAAAAGTACTGGCAATAGCCTGTCTTGTTTCTGGTGTCTTTTGGGCCTTCCTGATAAAAAATTCATATGGTGGTTACCTGTGCCTATCACTTGGGTTTTTATTTAATAATGCATGTCTTCTGAGAACACCATTATTTGCCTGCATTGGTTAATGAATTAAAAATACAAACAGCAGAATCACCAAAACGCTTTAATATTCTATTAAAGAATGACAACAAAGCAGTCTCCTTGTGGATTAGTTTGATCAAAAAAAAAAAAAAAAGCCCAAATTTGAATTCTTGATTTCTCTCCTTGTATTCTTTGTCTGTCTATAAATTGTGGGTACTGGCCTGTCTGTAGTCAGTCTGTTGTGTATGTCTAATCTGTCTGTCCCTGTTGCTTGTGTTTGGATGTCTGAATCGGTGCCTCTGCCTGACAAAGGATTTACTCTGTATTTATTAAATATCACAGAAAATATGGCATGGGAAAGGAACAAGGAATGTTTTATAGAGAACTTTAACAGAGATTTACAAGGGAAGAAGTTACTTTACTGATTCCATCTGACCCACAATAGCATTTAAAACTGCTAACAGATGCTATCAACTTATATCAGCATGTTGCCTCCAACATTTATGGGATATTTGTTTTAAGGTTGCTTTCAACCTGTTGGCTGTTTTCAGAAAATGATTACCAGTACGTGCACACATTATTCTGAGTCTGGGCATGGGAGAGAACATAACTTATGATGAAAACTATGCATTTATATTATGTTATAAAAGATGATTGCAAGGGAAATTCAAGGTATAGTAAGGTTGCTTATATTGTTCTTTTAAACAGGTTAAACTTAGGCTGAGTACCCAATGGTACAGCAGAATAAGTAAATAGTCCCAAATGATCTCAAGGTATATTATTAACCATGCTGCAAGGTCCACCAAAAGTTAATTCTCTAAGGTCAAAAGATATATGTAGAAAAATGTATCACTGCATCAATCCATATGAGATACCTCTGTTCAACTTTATTGTAGTTATTAATTATAATTGAATTAACTTATGAACTAA
>CABHPH010157410.1:31283-43458 GCA_902168325.1 Peromyscus nudipes | reverse complement strand
TTTTTTCTTTTTGGTTTCTCGAGACAGGGTTTCTCTGTGTAGCTTTGCGCCTTTCCTGGCTCTCGCTCTGTAGACCAGGCTGGCCTCGAACTCACAAAGATCCGCCTGACTGTGCCTCCCAAGTGCTGGGATTAAAGGCGTGCGCCACCACCGCCCGGCAGTACTCTTCTTAAGAAACAAGCTCCAGTTTCAGGTTGTCCATGCAACTCATCTCATTTTTTGGAATTCCACCGATTTTTTTTTTTAAATTTTTGTCAGGATCACTCAGTTGAGCAAGGACCATACATATCTTAGGTGTTCTCTGTAAATTACTTCCTAGCATAACCCATAAGTGAGTTTTTACTGGCTTCTTAAAATAGACTAAGGGCTTTTTATATGCCTATGACAGTTCTGATCGGTTGTTGGGAAAATTCTTAGTGGGGAGCATTGAAAGCCTCACACGCTGTTTTTGAGAACACAAAAGAACTCGATTTCTGTTCATCGGTTGTGCTGCTAGATCAGAGTATTCAGTGAGTGTGCTGTTGGGGGCTCTGGGTTCAAATTCTGTATAAACGGTAAAAATTGAAGAAAGATACCGGTGTCTTCACGAACATAAAACATAAAGGAAGAGAAGAGAGACAGCCTTCTCACAGGTGGACAGAGAGGTCGACTCAGTTCTCAGGAAACACTTCTTCAGGACTGTCCAACTTGCCATTATTACACGAATAGTGCGTGAATCTATTTTATAAGAAAAAAAACCTCAGCTTCTCAGGTGATGCTATTATTATGCTCTTAATGTGTGTGTAAATCTGGGGCTGGAGAGATGGCTCAGTGGACACTAGTTCAGTTATTAGATCCCATACGGCAGCCCACAACCATATGTGACTCCACTTTCAGGTCTTCCAGTCCTCTCTTCTGTGGGCACCAGGGACTCACATGCTGCAAGGAAACACTCACCCAGATACAATAAAAATTTTATTTTTTTATATTTTGAAATGTGTAGATATGAAACTAGGTACTATAGACACTTCTTGTGCTTATAGCTCAAAGGCAACCATAAAGCCAAAGTAAATTTGTTAGTGAAATCAAACTGAAAACAACTGGTAGTTTCAGGTAAGAGCGTAGTTGTTATGTGAGCGATGATGCGGTTCTGTTTGAAGTCATCACTAGAGAGGAAGTTCGTGAATGCAGTTGAACAGTGAGTTCTTTCCCTTGTAACTCGGGTTAATTATTTAAATATATTAATACTTAGGCAGGAAAGGCTTGCTGGTATAAGTACATTGAACAAATTGTCTTAGCCTCAAAGGTTTATAAATTCAGAAAACTTGGATCTCAACCAAAATGCAGTAGTGTTAATCATTAAATGTGAGTTTTAAAGGGTATCAGTTTACCACCATTTACTAAATTGCTGTATTAATTACTCTCATTTCTCTGTATTAATTACTTAATTTCTTAATTACTTAATTAATTTCTGTTGTATCAGTTACTCTCGTTTCTGTGACTGAAGACCCAAGAAAAGCATCTTAAAGAAGGAAGGGCCGATTCTGGCTCACAGTTTGTGAATACAATCTATCATAGCAGGGGGCAGGGTAGGTATGGTGGGGAGTGTGGCTCTGTTTCTGGGGGCTGGAGTGTGAGAGAGGCAGTCACACTGAGTGCACAGTCAAGAGAGAGAGATAAATGCCGGCACTCTGCTTGATCTGTCCATTTTTCCTTTTTATTCCATCTGGGACCCAAGTCTACGAGATGGTGATGCCCATATTAAGGGTGGGATTTTCCTCCTCAGTTAACCCTTCCTGGAAATCCCCTGAGTGGTGTGACCCCTAGGAGATTCCAAATCCAGACAAACAGACAATTAAGAAAGTATCATAATTGCTTACTCACTTGAAGACAAGGTTAACGTTGTGGTGATAACTGGCACTAATTGGGCATTTAACCCAATTACTAATAGAACCGGGGATGAAATCCTTCCACTTTGTGTGTTTATGCCCCAGCTCTCTGCGGAGAAGCCAGGGCTTGCTGGTATGTAAGATGTCAGATTCCAAATCACGCATCTGCTCGCGGCAAGGCTGCTGTGGCTGAGTAGATTAAACTGCCTCGTGCCAAGCAATGACTCAATTCTCCCACTGATTCTTCTATGTCCAGATTGGTCCTTGTTTTGACCTGGCTTTCGTCTGGGGTTTGTACAACTATAAGCACACATGAAAAGACAGGTGCTAAGACTAAATGGACAATGGCACCTAGCTATCTCTTGTACTAAATGTCAAAACAGAGAACTGAAGACAGAACGTTTCTGAAGATCCTAGGAACCTTGTGGACTTCAAGAATATACTGACAAGCTGAGTGGCGGTGGTGGTGCACGCCTCTAATCCCAGCACTCGGGAGGCAGAGCCAGGTGGATCTCTGTGAGCTCGAGTCCAGCCAGGTCTACAGAGTAAGATACAAGACAGGCACCAAAACTACACAGAAAAACCCTGTCTCAAAAAACCAAAAAACCAAAGGAAAAAAACAAAAGAAGAATACACTGAAAAAAAACACATTATAATAAAACTACAGCTGGGCACTGTGGTGGCTGGCCTTTATCAACCTGACACAAGCCAGTCATCTGGGAAACAGGAACCTCAACTGAAAAAAAATGTTTGCATCACAGTGTCTTGTAAGAATGTCTGTGCAGCATCCTCTTGATTAATTATTGATGTGGGAGGGCCCAGCACACTGTGGGTGGTGCCACTGCTGGGCAGGTGGGCCTATGAGAAAGCAGGATGAGCAAGCCATGGATAGAGAACAAGCTGGAAAGCAGCACTTCTCCATGGCCTCAGCATTGGTTCCTGCCTCTAGGTTCCTGCCTTGAGTCTGGTGCCTCCATGATGGACCGTAAGCTGTAAGCTACACAAACCCTTTCCTTACCAATTTGCTTTCGGCCAGTGTTTCATCACAGCAACAGAAAAGCAAACAGAGGCAAGTGTAGTGCTTTTCAGAAAACCTAGTTTTGATCTGCTTTCAAATTTCACTAATAATTAGGAAGTGACGAGTGTTATTGTGCATTGAGGTTAAGTTGAGCATTTCCCATAGAGAGTCTCCTTGAAACCTTATAGTATGGCAAAGTGGGGACTTTTCCTGTTTTGCCCTGGGACATAAGACCCTAAGAAAATGTCAGGCACATGGCATGGAAGTGACTGGTCTAGAATTTGAACCTGTACCTTTATCATTGCATTATGCAAATTTTACTAACTGCTCCTTCTCTGTATGTCTCCACTATGCACTGTGAGTCTTTTATTGCAAGTAAGCATAATGATTTTGTGTATGTGTGCATGGCAGAGGTTAACATTAGGTGTCCTTCAAGAGCCATCTACCTTTAAATTCTTTTGTTTTGTTTTGTTTTTTGAGACAGGGTTTCTCTGTGTAACAGCTCCAGCTATTCTGGAACTTGTTTTGTAAACTAGGCTGGCCTCAAACTTAACAAAGATCCACCTGCCTTTGCTTCCTGAGTGCTGGGATTAAAGGCGTGCACCACCACTGCCTGGCTTAAAATGTTTTTTTGTTTTTGTTTTTTTTTAACCTTGTTTTTTGGAGATAGCATCTCTCACTGGCCTGGAGCTTACCAAGCAGGTGACGTGGACTGGCCAGTGAGTTCCAGGATTGCATCAGTCTCCACCCCAGCACTGGGATTACAAGTGCAAACCAGTGGACCTGACCTTTTTATGTGGGTCCTGGATATTGAACTCAGGTCCTGCTTGTGTGGCAAACACTTTATTAGACAAGACACCTCCCCATTCCTGAGCACAACTGTTTTAGAATTAACTCCTAATATATTTGCTATTAAAAAAACAAAACAAAACTGGTTCAGTCTTTCATCTGGCTTTCAAGCTTCAATATGCTCCAGAATCACCTATAAAGCTTTTAAAAAAAACTCTGTCTCAGACTTTTTTCCGGACAATGAGTAAGAAATTTCCACACACTAGCCAGGGGACTTGTATTTGTTTTAGCAGACTCCCTCAGGTGGATCTGTTGTGGGTCTGCACACACTGTAAGTAAAACTGCATTTGACCACAGATGACTCAGGTACCAGGATTGGATGTTGTTTGTTTGCTTTTAAAAAAATCTATTCTCATATCTTAGCGTATTGATACAAAATGGTAGGGATACAATTAAAAGAATAAACGAGGGAAAGAGCAGCTGCCAAGGGAGAGTCTTCTTCAGATGATTTTGTTTAGACCAACCTCTTGGACTGTTTGGAGACATGTCACCTGACACACCCTGTCTAGCCCCTCCCTCCTGGAGCGCAGCATGAAGCTGGCAGGAAAGCGGCAGAAAGCTCAGTTCAGTCTTTATACAAATTAGTGATGTGCCCTGGGTCCGCTAAGATGAGGTGGAATATGTTTTCTCACTATTTTCAAATTCTAAGGTCAACTTAACTAGAAAGATCTATTCTAAATGCCCCTGAGTCCTCCAAAGAGGTTAATTTTCCTAGTTTTTTTACTTGAGGTTTTGTAGGCTTCAACTTGTCTGCTTAACTCATAGTCGTGAAATGAATATGATCTCTTTTATCCATCAAGAGAAATTTCTGGTTACTTTCTAAGTACACTTGACAATGCCTGATATTTTCCCTTCCCAAGCTTACTATGAGTCAGGAAATGCAAGCATCAGTCAAAGAGCAAGATGTGCCAAGTAGGACTCAGTATCTGCGAGAGCAGGAGTGGGTGGGGTGCTTGCTCCACATCAGGACTTGTGGTGGAGGTGGAAGGTAAGAACCAGAAGAAATCTGAGAGGCAGAAACAGAGCAGAATGCAGAGCTCAACAGCCACACTGCGTGAGCGATGAGGGTGGTATCAGAAGATGAGCCCAGGGTGATGGGGAATTTGCTGGGGGAGCATGGATTGTGCTGTCTTGCAGTTATGACTTAGGACGTCATTGAAAGACCTTGCTTGTTGCAGAGTTTTGAACATTTCATTTTTCTGAAAGCAAATGCAATGTTGTCTTAGATTAATAGGACAGTATCTTCTGAGGGGAATTGAAGGGGAGAAGGAGTCAGGTGGGGACATTCATTAAAGCTTCTTTTAGAGGTCCAGAGTTTTTAGGTCAGGATGGTGAAAAGCTACAGCAGATGTGGAAGGGCCTGGTGTAACAGTGTCTCTACTAACAGAGAACAGAAGTAGAAGGAAAATCACGTTAGCTGATGTTGAGTAGATGAGAACCTGTGGTTGGAGTGGAGTGTCTTTAGCCTAGAACCAGAGTTCCAGATGACAGTGTGTGTGGCCACCTCACCCTTTGCTGCTGACAGTAAACATGGCTCTGGAACAGATGGCGACTATTGTTTCTCTTCCTTTGTGTCTCATGGCTTCCCTACTAGGTCCCCGCCAAGAGGACCACTCCACGGGGATGTTTTCCTTGGGATATAAAAAGGAATTCTTACTAGTGAGACTTAGATTATGTTTTCCAAAGCACAACCTTTGGAAATTTGAGACACGTTAGTAGATAACAAAGCAGTGGGGTAAAGGCTGAGAGTCCTGGGGTCAAGTGACTTTGGAAACGACTGTAGAGAATTAGATAGGTTTCTTTTTTTTTTTTTTCTATGGGAACAAGAGTGTTGCCACGGGGCTGGGGGTATGGCTCAGCTGGTAAAGAAGTGCTGGTGTGCAAGCGTGAGGACCTAAGTTTGGATACTCACCACCCACGTAAAAAGCCAGTCATGGTGGCAGATGCCTATAAGCCCAGCACTGGGGAGGTAGAGACAGGATCCTTGGAGCTTGCTGGTCAGCTAGTCTAGCCAAATCATTGAGTTCCAGATTCAATGACTCTATCTCAAAAAATAGGGTGGGGACTGTTTAAGGAAGGCAACTGATACTGACCTCTGACCTCTACATGCACCTCCATGCACATGGACATGAACATGCACACACACAGAAATACTTACAGTATACCTATACCCTTCTCCCACAGAGCATTACTTATCATAGAGAGGGTAGATTGTAGCACTTCACAAACTTAATGAACCATGAGCTCTTTTGGGAAGGAACACCTCAAAAGGAGAGGAATACATATCATATGTTTGGAGAAATTAGTCACTGGAGGGTATGTCTTAGAAATAAGCCTCTGTGGTGGTTTAAAAGAAAATAGTCCCCCAAAGGTTTGGCACTATTAGGAGGTATGGCTTTGTTGGAGTAGGTGTGGCTTTGTAGGAAGATGTGTGTCACTGTGGGGGCAGGCTTTGAGGTCTCCTTTGCTCAAGCTGTACCCAGTGAGACAGACCACTTCCTGTTGCTTGCAAGTCAAGATGTAGGACTCTCAGCTCTGTCTCCAGCATCGTGTCTGCCTACACATCACCGTGTCGCACCATGATGATAATGCACTAAACATCTGCAACTGTAAGCTACTCAATGAAATGTTTTCCTTCATAAAAGTTGCTGTGGTCATGATGTCTCTTCACAGCAATAGAAACCCTAACTAAGACAGCCTCATACACTAGGAGTTTGTAGTGTAAAGGAAAGAAACCAGAGGCTGGGATTTGGGTCTGGAATCTACTAACTGACAGTCTGGGGCAAGTCACTCTCAGCCTCTCAATCCCAGTTTCCATAGGTGTTTTTTCTCTAACATTAGATGAATTATCACGGTCCTTCCAAGCCCAGAAGTCTCAGATCATATGTATGTGGAGAAGAGGGAAGTGGTCTGTGATTCTTCTGCTCTGTAATAACTGGTAGTGGAGACAGGAAGGAGAGGTAGGGGGGACAGTGACAAGATGACGAATAAGATGTGGCTTGAGCCCCTGAGCTGATGACATGATCATCATCCCAGTCACTCACTCTCTTAGCTGTTCTGAGATGTTGGATAAATTAGCCTTCTGGGTCTGGGGTCATCTGCAAAAATAAGGATGTTGCGATGGGTCAGAGGACACATGGGTATTCTCCCTCTGCTTACCCAGGGCAAGACTGCCTTCAGTTTTTTCCTACTTAGGTCTTCTCACCCACTTCAAATGTCTGTTCCTGCCTTAGGTGGCTGATTAATCCATGCATGGATAGCACCATACTCCCTTGAATGCTGGGCTCAATTTTCTGCCTTTCTACAGGCAATATCTATCTTTTTCTCTCCTTAGGAAACAGAATTCTTTATGTTCAGTCTTTCTTTATGAACAAAGCCTTCTGTTGGTTTTGCCAGCTTCAAAAGAAAAAATAAATAAATGAGGATGTTTTGGATGTGTTTCTAATCTCATGCAGGCAAGGAGCTCAGACTTCTTCCTCCTACCCCCCGTTGCTAGTTTTATAATGGTTTAATTATCAATTATTTGTTATTATTATTATTATTATTATTAGTGTGTGTGTGTGTGTAGGGATGCTCATGTGTCATGCCTTCTTGGCATGCTACATGTGTAGAGGTCACAGGACCACTTTGTGGAGCCTGTACTGCCTGGTTTTTATGTCAACTTGACACAAGCTAGTCATGAGAGAGGAAGGAGCCTCAGTTAAGAAAATGCCTCCATGAGATCCAGCTGTAAGGCATTTTCTCAATTAGTAGTCAATGGGGAAGGGTCCAGCTGTTGAGTGGTTGGTGCCATCCCTGGGCTGGTGGTCCCGGGTTCTATAAGAAAGCAGACTGAGCAAGTCATAGGAAGTAAGCCAGTAAGCACCCTCCATGGCCTCTGAATCAGCTCCTGCCTCCAGGTCTAGCCCTGCTTGAGTTCCTGTTCTGACTTCCTCCAATGATGGACTATGATCTGGAAGTATAAGCCAAGCAAACCCTTTCCCCCGAACTTGCTTTTTGGTCATGGTGTTTGATTGCAGCGACGGAACTAACTAAGACAGAATGGTACTGCATCTCCATATCTGCCTCTGAGGATGTGAGCCGAGTTTAACATCTGAGGGATTCAATGAATAAATAGCCAGTTAACTGTAGGAGTTGGGTTCTTCCTTGGCTTCTATTTCAGGGAAGTTGTGAGCCAACAGGATTGATTACCCATTTGCCATCTCAGCACTGCAGGGAAAGAGCTTTCAGAAGTAGTACCTTGCCCTCCCCTCATGTCAACATAATGCTGATGGGAGAGTATGTCTCGAGAGAGGCTGCTGTCTCTAAACAGCCCTGTTCACTTAGCCCCGGATTCGAAGACATTCTTCCCGAGTAGTAAGTCCTGCTGTGGAGTGACAGGGGTCTAAGGCAAAGTTCAGCTGTTTCTCAGAGTTGGAAGAGTTCAGCTGTGTGCTTTGTTAGGAAACCAGAAGATGCAGGAAAACTGTCTTTAGCCTCATGGCATTTGTTCCTACTTGGTGTGGCCACTCTGTGCCTATCAGGAAATGACACTTATGTAGTCATTTTGTAACCCACCCAAACCATAGGCACCAGATAGGGTTCACACACACACACACACACACACACACACACACACACACGCATACATACTTATTCAGTGATTCACAAGGGATCAGTGGAAAGAGAGGCAACTACAAAGGAGGCTGATTTAGAACTTGTCCCAACTTGTAAAACAGAGGAACCAAGTGAAATGAATAGTTTGCAGCCATTTGACCGTATAAACTTAAGTCTATACATTCATAGCAAACATATATATGTATATATATGAAATCCACATACATGTGGAGTATTCCTAGACAACTGATTATCAGAACAGATAACCAGTTGCATCTAAGGTAGAGGGTGATAGTCTGAGGTACATGTGAGTTTTTTTTTTTTATCACATGGGGTGCTGAATGGGATCCCTTCAAGTCCTTGAGGCTCAGTTGGAAGATCCACGTGATAGTTATTTTCATGATAGTGCCAAGATGTCTTTTGATTTCTCTTCCTTTCATTCTCCTGTGAGTACATGGAAAAGCTTTCCAGAGGTTAACTGACATGTGATACTGCAACAAATTGAATCCAGAAGCAGATATGGTAATCCAGCTGTTTTTGGTGAAGCCAGATGTTAGAGATCTCAAAAAAAAAAATGATGTTGTTCTTCTCACAAAATTTTCTGGGAAAAATTTATTTTTCACAGCAATTAATATTTATGTTAACACAGTTGTCACCAAGGAATATATAATAAATTTAAAATGTTCTGTTTTAATTTATAAATCAGTCAATATCAGGAGATAGAAATGAAACTCCCTTGAGGTTCTCTGGGTTGTGCCCAGTCCCATCAGAGAGCCTCAGATACTTGGAAGCTTTGTTGTGTACTGTGAATGGGGATGCTAAGAAGGGACAAAATGGGAATGAAACAAAACTTTGTAATAAAATATTGCTTTTCCTTCCCCCCTTTCCATGAAGGGAAATCTACAAGTGGCCTGACATTCGATGTTCTAGAAAATTCTGAGGCTTGTTGCTTGAATTCTTTTAAAGCTGAAATAATTGAAGAGGAGCAGAGGCCTTCTGTTTGGGAGGATTCTGTCCTACAGAGAATGTTCTGCACCCATTGACGTAAGTAGTCAGTCACTGTAGCTCTGTTACCACAGGATATTGGAAGTCGCCGTGGTCAGGGTGTGACTCACACTGAAACGCCATCTCTCTTGGTTAATGCTGGATTAGCCCATCCCGGTACTCATGGGAATGTTGGATTCCTGGGTGTGTTTTCTAATATTACAATCTCATCATTTTTCATAAGTTGCTTTCTTTCAACAGTAATTTGAATGACTTATAGGAAAACAATACTTAGAACCGCCAAAACTGGGATCTAGAGCCATATTCTGTAGTACAGTTTCAGAGGAATGAATAACTGCAATGCCTAACTCAGAGACAGGGAAGATTTGTACACTGAGCCAGGATTCGAGGCAAAAAGAGAAGCATGCTACACTGTAGAGACTTTACCAGGAGATCCCCCTATGCCAAGGAGGTCTGCCGGAGGTAACTTCTGGTCTCTGTGAGTCTTCTCACCTCACTCTTTGGGCAGGTCAGATCTCACCAGTGAACCTAGTACTGTGGCAGCTTCATGATTCTGAGATCTTTCTATCATAGATCTCACTGATATCAGAATCATGTCTCTTTCATGGTCGCAGCTGTATCTTTAGGACCTTGCACAGGGGCAGGCCCGTGGAGGCTACACAGTGAAGCCTCACTGCCTTGACAGTCCTGGTTCTGAGCCCTTCCTATCCAGGAGCTCACTGATCCAAGACACACCATCTCCTTCATGCCTGGATCCCACCCGGCACCTGGAGGCTGTCCAGTGGGGATCCCTGACTTGCCTTAGACTTGCCCGTATACAATACCATTTCTGAAATATTGTTGAGTATGTGAATGACTGAGCATATCATATGGGACTGTGAGGCAAATGATTCCTGGGTACAGGGAAAATTCCGTGTTTTTTTCTTCTCAGGAGATTTTTTTTTTCTGTTACAGGGATTCTTGACTATGTACAATTTTCTGTTTCTGATGAGGGAAACTCCTCACTGTTCCTTACCCTCCTTGTGGTGATAAGTCATAGTGTAATGAATTCTTTCCACAGATTGCCTTATCAGTCTCCCTCCTGCTCTCCTTTCTTTTCTTCCTTCCTTCGACAAACTCTTAACCAGAGCCTCCACAGTAGTGGTTCAGAATGAATAATTCATAGCTGTGCTTAGCCACTAATCAGAAGTTACTGCAGGTTTTCTCTGTTCCATTAGATTTTCAAGCATTATTTATCCATGACTCATTCTTCTCTACCTTTCAGAGGCTATCATTGTGGTCGTCCTTCCTCTACCACCCATCTAAAATAACTATTTCCAGAAGCCATTATTTCAATATGGAAGTCATATGCTAAATATAGCCCTGTGACATGAGGCTCGGTCTGTCGCCCCCTCTGCCCAGCCCCCATCACTTTCACAGTGTGGTACCTGGGAGTTTTCTGAAGTATGTTGGTTCCTTCAGGTACAGGTCCTTTTTGTCACCAATCCGGAAATAACAGGAGAGCTATTGGGTGGGGCGGATAGTGGAGGGAGACAGTGGGAAAATTAGAATCAGGAGGAAGGACAGAGTAGAAGGTGGAAGACATAGGGAGAGAGTGAGCAGACAGAGGAAGAGAGGAGACAGAGAGAGAGAGAGAGAGAGAGAGAGAGAGAGAGGAGAGGTAAGACAAGTTGGTCAATTATACCTTCATTATACATACATCTCAAACACCCAGGTTCTGTGGCAGTTGACAGTGTTTCCTTGGGAGCTCTAATGTCCCCTAGGGACCAGGCTCTGTGCTGTGAAACCTGTGCTTTAACCACACGAGCAAGCAGAGCTCAGGGCTATAGTTAACTTCCTCTGTCGGAACCCACTATGCAAGCCTGTCAAAAAGCTGTGGGCTCGGCGGGACCCGTCGACAGCTCTTTTTCCTGCACGTTTCAGTATGGATGCTGAATATGTGGTCATCTTAGTAAGAAGGAAACAGGAAACTGGTCCTTGCTAAGTTCTAAGCAGACTGACACAGTTGCATCATCTCTGGTTGAGAGCTCTGCCAGCGAGAATTTCTCCTTGAATTTTCAACTGCAGCTTGATTGTTCCTTCATGGCTTAGAAGCTCTTTCCTATCACAGAGACCTAGGTGTAGTCTGTTTCCGATTCATCTGTGATGGGAGACAGTGGTCCCATGTGTCTTGGAGCACATCTGCTGCTCTAGGGCACGAAGACAGCACTGTGTGGGGTGTTGGAAGTGGGAGTGACTGAAGGTTGAATAGAGACGAACCTGGGAGCCATCTGCTGGCGACTCAGTAAGTTGTGGCTGAGATAAACGAAACACTATGATGATGCAGATGAAGGTCTGTGTCAGGATCATTTCCGACAAAGTTGGGACCAGGAGAAGTAACTAATTAGAGGATCCACAGCTCTCATAAGTGGGCCCCCCCAGAGAGTGAGGGGACCCACTAGAAATGGAGGGAAGCAAATCTGTCAGGGGGAAATGGAGGCAAAACACTCCCAGGTTGATTTAGACGCTTCTGGATACACAGAACACCAGCAATGCCCCAAAGAGTGTCAGCTCACGATGGATGTCAGCACCAGAAGCAAAGAACTGGTGGTCTGGGGGCCAATAAGCTCTCTTGTTGCTGAGATTCAAGAACTTTGGATGCTGTTCTTACTTAGTAAAATAGGGGCAATGTTTATTGAGTGTCTGTGATATTTGAGAAATTGTGGAAGTGGTGGGAAGGAAAGACATTGAACTATGTACATAAATAAGAGACAATCCCAGCTAAGCTATTCATGGGCAAAAGGGAGATGAAGGAGAGAGAGAGAGAGAGAGAGAGAGAGAGAGAGAGAGAGAGAGAGAG
>CABHPH010157410.1:0-30102 GCA_902168325.1 Peromyscus nudipes | reverse complement strand
CCCCCCCCCATCCCCCACTTCTGGTCTGGCCTCTGGGCAGGCAGATTCAGATGTTTCCTTCTTTGAACTTCCCAGGAAAATCCCACCACCTGTGTCTTCTTTGGGGTTTTTTGAATTGTGAGATGATGGCACCCACAGTTCTTAGAAGAGCTGCTTGTGTACGCCAAGTGTATGAGACCGTACACCATGACAGAGGACAGCCAAGGAGCAGCGGAGCGGCTTGACCCAGGCATCTGTTCCACAAACACGGCAGAGTCTGGAGGTTGTGGGAGGAGGAGGGAGAGCCCCCCCCCAATCATTTGAGGATGTGGGTACTCTGCTCTGATCTGCAAGTCTTGAGTGTCCTAGCCTGGCTTTTCTTCTAGAACAAAATTTCAAAGGAGGTAGGCATAGGAGGAGGCAGAGTCACCTGGAGCCCAAGAGGTTTGGTGTGGGATTCTGTGGGAATCCCGGCCACCGTGCCCTCAGGACTACCAGAGTCAAAGAGTGGCTGCATGGCTGCCTGGCTGCGAGGACGTATCCGGGGGAGGGCGAGTGGGTGGGTGCCCTGCACCTGGGACTTTAAATTCCTTTTTTTATTTCTGTCCGTGTAGCTCACCACACAAATGATGTTTTGAGAAGGTGGATTAGGCACGAGTGGAGAGCCCTCTTTTTGCCTCAGTTCTAGATTCTGACTCATATCTCGACAATTCTGAGAGATTGTAGGAATGAATTAAGACTCCTTGCATAGAAAACTACCTAATTTCTTCCAGGGAGCCCTCAGGGAATTCCTTAAGGAATTTAACACTCCTTATGTCTAGAAGACCCCATCCTACAGATCCCTAAGAATTTCATGCTGTGGTTTACTTACCTAAAAGCATGTGATTTTTGTTTTTTATGAAACCACTGTGTAATATTAGACCTTTGTTCCCACGTAGGTGACAAAGAATTGGTGTAGTTGCTTGAGGGACACTGTGAGATGTTAGAAAGTTTGCTGTAGGAAAACTGGATTTCACTGCAATGTGTACGAAAGACTGGAAGGGACAGCGGCTGGGAGCTGCGGGTGCCTGGATGGTGCCCAGTGAGAGCAAGGGGGTTTGCAGCCAAACGATGCCAAGCAGAAGAGAGAGGAAGGGGCATTAACCACACCGGAGGGTGGTTAACTACAGACGTATCAGCTCTGGGATGGGCAAAGGCCAGCCTCCTGTGGCTACAGAACAAGAGACAGGGATAGCACCCAAGGGAAGATAATGTGGAAACCCATAGTCCATCAGGATCAGGAAAGCACCATTAATCTTCTTTGTTGCAAAATTGTACTTCTCAAAGTCCTGGGCAAGGAAGGACGCAGAAGCCTCAGGATGAACACTTGGGCCCTGTGCTAGGAAATTCGCTGTGGAATTCCCCTCCGTAAATCCTAGAGGCTGGGATGGCCTCTGAGAAAAGAAAGGGGGTGTAGTACTGCTGGGAAGACAGAAGAACATGGGGTGCAAAGAGCAGCCAAGGAGTGAGTGACAAAGCTAATTCGGCTGCCCCTCTGAACTAATTTCATGGAGATTTTTCTTTTCTTTACATAGGGAATATTTATTAATTAATAAAAGACTATCAAAATAGGAGAAGCTTTCATTCAATAAAATCTCTAATTCTTTTGAATCCTAGAATTGTATATTTTTAACGTATTAAGTAATAAAAAGTAGAAGTCAACCGGACAAGATGTATGAATGACCTTAAAAAGTATCCATACTGTTTGATTAAAGAATTTTAGTTTTATGAATGTATTAAGGAAACACTCCAACAGGAACAAGCTTTATGTATAAAGACACTTATTACAACATTTTGTGTGTATAAAAAAGGAATAATGTCAATTGCTAATTTTGAAGTCACAGTTTTGTGTGTGTGTGTGTGTGTGTGTGTGTGTGTGTGTGTGTGTGTCTGAGAGAGAAACCTTCAATGATTTTTGTAGTTTTATATGACATAAAAATAAAAACTACAAAGTTGTATAAAAAATACAAAACCAATGCATAGATATCTCCAAATGTTAGTGTTCTACTTTGCTTTCCTACAGTTATAATAAAATACCACGAACAGAAGCAACTTGCGAGGGGGAGGGGGAGGATTTTTTTAAGCCTACAGGTTAGAGTCCATCACTGAGGGAAGCCAGGGCAGGAGCCCAAGGCAGGAGCCTGGAGGCAGGCACTAAAGCAGAAGCCACGGAGGAACAGTGCTTATTGTTTTGTTCTGGGGCTCATGTTCAGCCTCCTCTTTTAGACCTCATAGGACCTACCTGCTCTGGAGGGGCACCCCTCACAGTGTGCTGGGCTCTCCAGCATCAATTAGCAATCAAAAAAATGCCCCCCAGACATGCCCATAGGCATGTGATGGAGGCATTTTCTCAGCTGAGTTTCCTTCTTCCAAGGTGTATCAAGTTGATAATCAAGATTAGTCACCAAGCCAGAAGGTGGTGGTGTATGCCTTTAATCCCAGCACTCAGGAGACAGAGCCAGGTGGATCTCTGTGAGTTTGAGTCCAGCCTGGTCTACAGAGCGAGTTCCAGGACAGGCACCAAAACTACACAGAGAAACCCTGTCTCAAAAAAAAAAAAAAAAAAAGAAAGGAAGAAAGAAAGAAAGAAAAAACATTAGCCATCACAGTTAAGTGTCATGAAGATTAGGGATACATCTTTAGTTCTTTATATGATTTAACTGTCACAAATGTGCATAAATTACTTTTATATGAGAAAAGGAAGTAAAAGGAGTACATAACCTTATATAATTTTTGAAGACAGGAAGATGTGATGAAAATGTTCTTTTTCTTTCAAGAGAGAATACACAAAATCCTAGGGAATTTTCTTCTTTCTTTGTATTCTGAGGTCTTTTTCTTTTTAAAGCTTCTGAAATATCTTCCTTGCTCAAAGTTAAATTCTTTCAAAAAAAAAAAATCAACCCAATCCTAGCTAAATAACAACAACAAAATGCAGGGTTTTTATTTGGACTCTGCTCAAACCTATGGAGTGCTCTGTGAGTTTCATGGAAAACAAGGTCCACATTCCTTGGATTGGTTTCCACAGTCTTTCAGAATTGAATCCCAGCTGATGTTTCCAATGTCAACCCCCTCACTTCCCTCCATGTATTTTCTCCAAAGCTCTTTCAGATTCGCTCTTTCGATGGTGCCCGGCTTCCCATATTGGAACTTGTGTTTGGTCTGGGGGACAGCACGTTCCCAGGGCATGCGTTAAGCACTGTAAAGTGGTCCAGTACTAATTTCAACGTGACCAGGTTGGCTCAGCTGTGTGGTCCTGAAGGTCTGTTCCTTCTTGGATCACACACAGTGTACCCATGAAACAGGGAGTCTGAGGATACTCACCAAAATTTCCAGCAGTTCTAGAGCTTTGTGAGCCTTGTTTCCACCTCTGCCCCTTCCTCATCCATGCCTCCTCAGAGGCTATGACGGTGTCTGAAGTGGCCTTTCCCTTCCACCTTTTAAATGCCACACTTCCTGAGTCATGTTCCATTTCCTTCTTGATCTGTTCCCAGTGGTTTCAATTAACAGTGGTCATGTATGAAATTTTGGGCACTCACTTACACCGTTTTTTCATTAAAACCATAGCACATGCCAAGAATATAACACTGTGGGGTGGGAGGACCTAATTAAATGGTCTTTAGACAGAGATGCAACATCTCTAAATTTTCCCTCTTATTAGCGGCACAGAAGACTTCGAATTGCTTAAGTATAGAAATCTTTTCTTGTTCGTCTTTCTGGGACCAAGTATGATGCAAAACACATGGTGGGCATTCCTTAAGTATTTGTAAGATGAATGAATGAGCAGCAAACAAAGGATGAAGAGCTTTGATGGGAACAGGGGTTGTGTGGACTACGGAGAGGGTTCAGCACCATAGCAGAGTGGGTGATGGGTCATTGCTCTGATTTGCTAGTATAAATCCTTAACCACTGTGAGGCTAGTTCTTCCAACTGTTTAGTAGTATGTGCATGTGTGTGTGTGGAGGAAGAGACTTAGCAGGTAAGAATGCTTCCTTTCTGGTGATACATATTTGGAAGCCCAGACATCTCTACTCTGGAGGCCGAGGAGGAGGATAACAAGTTTAAGGCCCGAGTGGGCTACAGAGTGAGTTCAAGACCAGCCTGGACAAGCTAGTGAAATCCTTCCTCACAATAAAAAGTAAAAGTAAGACCAGAGATACAGCTCAATGGTAGAGTATTTGTCTAGCTTGCATGGCACCCTGGGTTAATCCTCAATGCTGTTAAAAATATTCTTGCCTTAAAAAAAATATTCTTGCCTTAAGTAGAATGGATGTATCACCTAGCACACATGATTGCAGCTGGAGAGCTGGTACTTAAGAAGCACTTTACTTCCTTTAGTTTTTTAAAATTTTTTTTGGGGAATGTTTAAAAATACCTTAAATCACTGTTACACTAACTTTAGCCCACCACTTAAAAATTATATAATGTGAAGTAACACTCCCTTCCTGCTGTCTCTTCTAATGCTGCAGAGATGGCTGCTTGCCTTAACCTTACAGTTCCTAGTACATCCCTAAAGTTCCATAGATTATAGCTTTGGGAACATATGCTTCAGTTGCATGGGTGTAGCAGGAAAATGTCAAAGGATGCCCACACCAACGATGGCACTACTCCCATCCTCAAGGGAAGTGTCTATCGAGGACCTGTAGGCATCTGATTAGAAGCAGCCTTGATTGGCACTTTCCTCAATTCTCTACCGGAAATACCAGCTTTGTTATTAAAATTCACAGATGCAGTCAGTTGCTCTTCACCAGAGACCAAGCATTATCATTCAGAGGTCAAGAGCATGGGAGGGAGGTTTGACAAAGGGGCATAATTCAGTGTGGACAAAATGAGAACCAGGTACAGTGGGAAACTTAGGGAGACAGAGATGGTGAGTGATGTGCCTTGAGTACAGACTTAAAGATACCAAAAGTAAAAATTCAGAAATCAAGCTAAACACTGTCTTAATTCAATATTTAGTAAATCAATTGGCAACTAATCATCTATGGCCAAAAGCCTGTTTGTAGGTAAAGTTTTATGGATAAGCCCCTTGAGATGAAGGTTCAGTAGCAAGGAGATTCAAGCTTAGCTTTTGACTTTTAAAATCCCAAGTTAAGCCCATGAATGTCAGACACATGAAACCTTAGCCTGTGCCCTATGAGAAAATATTTCTGAAGAAAAAAAAATGGATTAGTTTGTTTCTATTAGCTGTCCAGGGATTCTATAATGAGTTAGCAGAAGCTGAATGTTTAAAGAAACAGAAACTTACATCCTCATAGTTCTGGAGAAAATGCAAAACCAAGATGTGAGCAGAGTCAAGATTGTTCTGAAGGATCCAGGGAGGTAGTGCACCATCACCCTCAGCCTTCTCCGGGCTCCTGCACCTATCCAGTCTTGCCTGTGTGGCCACCTTACCTCCTCCCTGTGTTTGCCTGTTTTCTTTCATAAAGATCCATTGGAAGGTATCTATTTCAGAAGGTGAATCTTCAGAACATCTACGAAGACCTCATTTCCAAATAAGGTCCTATTTGCAGGCAGAGTTGAGACTTGGACAAATCTCTCTTGAGGTGAAGGACATACCTCAACCACTTTACTATTGGATAAGGGCCTTTCACTTCACATGGAAACATTTGTTTTCAGGAGTGGTAATGGATTGGGGGAACAGACCTTTCATAATTTAAACCCTTAAGGAAACCTAGGGTAGGTCCATTGGGTGCTTACATTACAGTCTGGATTACGGACATGAATAGGCACAGAATTTTACGAGAAGTACTGATTTCAAGTACTCAGCTGATAATGATCAGGAAATGTTTGTACTATTAAAAACTATTAAAAATTAATATTTATTTTGTTAAAATTTTATTCTTGCACAAGCAATATACCAAATTATTTCTATTATTACCAAGTATAATAGGTTTCAGATTTTTTTTTTCATGAAAATTCACAAATTGGGGGCAGGGAAAATGTCCTTTGGCAAATCTGGCATCCTGCCTTTTAGTTCACCACACATGGCCATTGCCCCTGGGAGGCTGGTTAAAGCTTCTAGAAACAGTTTGCTTTCTTAAAATGGTTCAAGCTCTTCCTGTAGCCTCATTTATATAAATGATTTGCTTTGTAAAAATTTTTATAGTGGAAAGGTAAAATTGAATTCATTCTAGTTTAATTCAGTTTTTTTTGTCCTTACTATAAATTAAAAATAAGTGGAATCTAAATAATATATAATTTAGAAAAAATGTTTGGGGAACTAAAATGTTCTAGGATTTGGATTAAGTGACTACAGGATATTTTGAGTTTTCCATCTCTGGTGAGATTTTAAATTTACTTGCATGCCCAATACTTATTTACTGGTGTTAAGTATGGACTTGTGTAGAGACAGGGGAGTGAATGGACTATAAAGTAAAAGTCTTCAAATCTGAGATTTATATGAGAGGTCAAGGTGATAGACTTGAAGAGGGGAATACTAATATCCATGACCTTTGAAAGAAAAGGTTACGTTATGTTTTGCTATGTTATGCTGTACCATGCATATTTCTGATATTTTTGATAAATGTATTTCAATTTAATTGGTTGTCTTTGTAATCTCATGTTCTTTGTGTATTTAACCATATCGTTCCTCACAAGGATTGTAGAGCTTCATTAGACTGTGAGAAAGGACTATGGTAGCCATTAGCTCCCATTAGCTCCTCAGAAAGGGAAGGGGGTCTCACGAGCACCTCGCTTATCCATGATGGAGTGTTGAAAGGCACAGTCTTGCACAGGTCTTGCGCAAGTATCCACAGCTGCTGTGTGCTCTTGATTGTAACTTCCATGTCCTATCTAGAAGGGTGGTTCACAGCACTGTTCCCATCCTCTGCCACTTACAGTCTATCTGCGCCCTCTTCCACAATGTTTCCTGGGCCTTTGAGGGGATGATGTAAATGCCCCATTTAGGGTGGTACAGAGGATGTTTTTAAAATGAATCATATTCTCTTCAGTCTTACCAAAAGGTTCCTCTCCAGAGCACTGAGCTATCACACATGGATGCTTTATCACCCCACTGTCAGTCAGAGGCAGGTCATACAGAGTCTGGACTTACAGCCTTGGTTATTTTTTTCTTAAAATTAGCAACTTCTCATGAGCTTTCTCAGTCCTTTATCATATTTCTAGAAAAGTCTATCTCAATAGTCTTCCATATGTGCTGAGATAGGTCTGTATGCCACTGTGAGGTTGGTTTAGGCTCCATCCTACATGTTTGCAATGTGGAATCCTTCTGGGGCTCTGGTTCCAAACAGATAATCATGAAAGCCAGTTATTTGTCAAATTTTGTAACTGTTGTTATTCTTCCTAATTTCCCCACATTCAGAAATTTTAATATTTCAATTGGTACCTGAATTACTCTGCATTAATTTTCTTATTGCTATGACTAAATACCTTACCAGAAACCACTTAAGAGAGGGTTTATTTCAGCTTACAGTCTGAGGGAATAGAGTCTGTCATGCCAGCAGGCAGCCCTGTGGTGGCTGGTCACATTGCTTTCATACTCAAGAAGCAGGGAGTGGACACGAAATGGAGCTGGGTTATCAGTCCCTCGAAGTGGCTCACTCTCTCTAGCAAGAGTCCACCTCCTAAAAGCTCCATAACTTTCCACCACAGCTGGGGACCAAGTGTTGAAACACCTGAGCCTGTTGGGGACTTCCAAATCCAAACCATAGCTCCCCCAAGTTTGTAACCTCTAAAACAGATTCTCTGCGTGAGCTAAAAGGATCCTCTTTGGTGTAGATTTCCTCCCCTCCATCTGTGTAGATGAGTGGAAAGAGCTTATGTGTTTGTGCGTGGCTGGAGTCAGAGTTTGAAAGATGTGAGCTAGACTTAGCAGCATGCTGGAGAGAAGAAAGTATATAAGGCGTCCCCTTTGTGTCCTTCTATATCCTTCCATGGTTTCCAACCTGCTTCTCTGGAAGTCTTTCTGCTTGAGGACCACTCTTTGCCACCCTCTCCTCATATCCTTGCTCGGAAGCTTGCTGTTCTTACAGTGCAAGCTCTCTCCCTCCCCATCCTGTTGGAACCTGCCAACCAGTCGACTGGGTAGCTGGGTGGAGGCGTGCAGATTGTTAGACACAATGAAGGAGACAGAAAAGAGTCAACAGGACTGCCAGTCAATGCCGGACAGTCCTGAGTTTATTTCACAGCCAGCTTATATACAGTCTGGAAGGACAGAGGTGGAACAATGCACAGGACAGGCATTCAACCACTGTCTATCCCATCCTTGAGACAAGGAGCAGGCAGTTTCACTTTCTATCTCAATGTACCTCCAGCTGGCACCAGAAGTGCATGTCTAGCTAGATAGTGTGTTCCTTCCCATGGGCTAATCAGGACTTTCTCACAGCCCTTCACGGAGACTCTGTGGGCTAATCAGGACTTTCTCATGGCTCTAGATCAAGCAAGCCTGAACTCTATTGACTCAGAATAGGCTTCAGATTCAATCTGGGAAACTGAGTCAGTTGTGGGCTCCCACACCCTCCTTCCCCCTCTCTCCCCCTCCCTCCCTCTTCCTCCTCCCCTTTCTCTCTCCCATCTTGCAAAAACCTGGAAAGATTTTACTGGTGTTATATATCTTATTTCCTTATCACCATTAGCATTACCACCAGTAAGGTAAATGGGAGAGGACGACTCAGGTGTTACATACACATCTAAGAAGCCTTGTGGCAAGCGCTGCTCCTGACAGCCTTGTGTTCCTCATGATGGGTTTCAGGCTATGTGGGAGGCATCTGAGGTGAGGTGGGCATCCTGGCCCTCACTAGTCACAGGCACAGATACTGGCTCCTATTCACATCTCTGCCATCTAGAACAGCATCTGGGTCCAAGAAATCTCCCAATAATTATTGTTATTACATTTTTCATTTTATTTTTGGTCAGTGCATTATTGGGTATGATAGTGGGAGAGGATAAATGTGGGTCAAGAGTTACAATATTAGGTTAGATAAATAAGACATGGTATTCTCTTGCATAGTGAGGGTGATATAATGAACAATGGTGTGTACTTTAGGAGCTCAAAGCAAAGACTGAGTCTGGAACAACATGGAGATGATAGAAGTTTGAAGTGATGGATATGCTTATTTGATCATAACCCACAGCATGCATGTATCAAAATATCTAATTATTGATTCACGTGATTATGAGGGATGGTTGGTAAGTCCATGTGCATGGGGCAAACTTTCAGGAAGAAAGGCCGGGACTCTTGGCCTGGGCTGAGATTGCGGGACACTGGCAGGATTTTTTCTTCAGAGAAGTATCAGATGTGCTTTAAAGTTACGGCTTTGTGACAGCTCGGATAAGACACATCTACTTCATCTTTGAAAATGTCCAACTCATTATGTTTCAATTACATCCACAAAGTCCCCTCAGCAACACTATATCAGCCAAGTAATGGGCCACAGCATTCCAGTTAGGGAGTCACATCCACAAACGATGATGGTTGTTGATTAAAGAAGTCTTTGCCCTCTGGTTTTATCTTGACCACTGTATTAGTTAGGGTTCTCCAGAGTAGCAGAACTTATAGAATCCTCCCCCGCTTCTCTCAAGGGAATTTATTAGAATGACTTTTAGGCTGTGGTCCAACTAATCCAACAATGATTGGCTATGAATAGAAAGTTTAAGAATCTAGAAATTGCTCAGTCCATGAGGCTGGATGTCTCAGCTGGTCTTCAGTAGATGCAGGAATCCCAAAGAAGTAGGCTGTAATGCCAGTGAAGGAATGAACTTGCTATCAAGGTGAGAGAAAGCAGGCAAAGAGCAAAAGCCTCCTTCTTTCATGTCCTTATACAGGCTTCCAGCAGAAGGTGTGGGACAGATTAAACGTGTGCCTTCCTGTCTCAAGATCCAGATTAGAAGTGGATCTTCCTACTACAAATTAAGCAAAACAATCCCTCACTGGTGTGCCCTCCATCCTTGGAGTTTAGTTAATCCCAGATGTAGTCAAGTTGACAACCAAGACTAGCCATCACAGCCACCGACAACTTGGCTAACATAAATCTGAAGACTTCAAAGACATTGGCAGGATTCAGCTTTGCTCATGCTTCTGGCTCCAGTTGCTTTAGACAAGAGCAGGATTCTGGCTGCTTCTGTTATCTGCTGGTACTGGCTCACATGATTAGGAAGGGTGAGTGGCTTCGCTCTGATTTGCCAGAAGCCAGCGGTTATGTTAGTAGAGGAGTCAGAACACTAATTTTGGGGATTTGACTCTGGTACAAGTTCTGTGGGGCCAGACAGTGCGATGTTGCTTTTTCCTTTGGCCCTAATAAACATCTTATGCTTGGTATGGCGGTTGGATTGCTGGATTGAATCTTTGATTTACATGCCAGGAGGTTCACAGTAAATGAGAGGTGTGGGCTCTTAGGGAAGAGTGGCTGTGGCTTGGCCTCTCTGCACCCTGTCAATACACACACACACACACACACACACACACACACACTTACACACATCATGTAGGGATGTCTTCTAGAGCTCTGAGAGCTGCCCTGAGAAATGGGCTGAGGCATAGTAGAGGGAGGCAGTGGGTAGGGAGAAAGAGAAGAGGCCCAGGAATGACCTCTAGTTCCTGCCTTTCCATCAGCCCAGTTTTCCCACTTCTGTCCTTATTTATGGCACAAGCAGGACATATTTATCTAGTGGCAGTTCAGGCAGGAGGCTATTAGAAATCAGTAGGGAACTAGACACATGCAAATCTTACCTCTTTATAGCTTAGCTATTGAGCAATTTGAATGGATAGCAACTGAAGAAACCGTTAGCATCTGCCATCTGTGACTGTGATAGAGGAAATGGGGAGTGGTCTGAGGGGGGGTCCAGAGCCTCTGCAAGCAGTGACTAATAGCCAATACTTCTACTCTGGAGTCATTATCTTTTGAGCAAACTTCTCTTCCAAGTCCCCTTCCTTGCTCTTCTCAGGCTGCCCTAGATTTCAGGCCCTTCCTTTCATAGGGTTCTCTCTCACAGACCAGCCTCTCTGGCCCGCTAGTCCTCTCAGGTGCTCGCCTTCGATCTGAAGCTGGTCACCTCTTTGTGCAAGCTCTTGGGTGTGTCAAAGGTACAGCCTCTGTGAAGGACTCACTCTCCATTATATCCTTCCTTCCTTTTTCTGCCTCTGATGGCTTTATCAGCTCTCTTGTCATCCCAGTCACCAGCTTTGTGGTGTCTGGTCTCCCATTTCCGCCATCCGAGCTGTGCAGTCACCTCCCTCATCTACCTGCGCTCAGCCACTTCTCTTTCCCCCACTCGCTTCTCACCTGGGAGGCTGTGACTGTCTTGGACACTTGGCATGCATCCACAGTGCTTCAATCCCTGCCGTTCTCTGCTTGCTGTTTCCTGTCTCTGTAGCTCAGAGGGCTTTTCCCCAGAGCCCCTAGAGTCCACACTCCTCAGAGCTTGTCTGTCCATCACTGCTAACCTTCCAGGAGATTGCTGCTGAGCTCTGCATGTGAAGACACCAGTTCTAAATCCAACCCACCTACCTAACTCCTGGTTCACCTGGGCATCTTCTTCATCACCGTGTGCTGTGGTCAGTCTATCTGTGAACGAACCGTTCCTCTCCCAGAGCTGTGGTGGGATGGGATGAGTCAACACGTGTGCAGTTAAAACTTTCTGAGATCACAGCACTCCACGGGGGCAGATCCTCTCTCTGCTCCTTGTTCCTCCACAGTTTCTGTCTTTTTTTTTTTTTTTTTTTGGAGACAGGGTTTCTCTGTGTAGCTTTGCGCCTTTCCTGGAGCTTACTTGGTAGCCCAGGCTGGCCGCGAACTCACAGAGATCCGCCTGCCTCTGCCTCCCGAGTGCTGGGATTAAAGGCGTTCGCCACCAACGCCCGGCTTCTCTTTGTCTTAGTTAAGGTTTCTATTGCTGTGAGGAAACAGCATGACCAAACTTGAAGAGAAAAAGGTTGACTTTCACGTTACCGTCCATCCTTGAAGGAAGAAGTAAGGGCAAGAACTAAAGGCAGGAATCTGGAGTTGGGAACTGAAGGCCATGGAGGAATGCTGCTTACTGGCTTGCTTTCCATGGCTTGCTCAGTCTGCTTTCCTATGCTCTTCAGGACTATGGCCCCAGAGATGGCACCATCCGCAGTGGGCTAGGTCCTCCCACATCCATCGTTAGTCAAGAACATGCCCTGCAGACTTGCCTACAGACAATCTGATGGAGGCACTTTCTCAACTGAGCTTCCTCTTTCCAGATGACTCTAACCTGTGTCAAGTTGACAAAAACAAAACAAAAACAAACAAACACTAGCGAGGACACTCAATACTTGCCTCTTGCTTTTATGACTCACTATTCGCTCTATTTCTGAACTGTTGTTTGTAACATTGCTCACAAACCAGTGGCTGGAGCCACATGAACTATATGTCACCCATCATACTCACTATATTAGTTACTTTGCTTCTCCCAGTGACTGAATACCAGTCCGGAAGCACCTTAAGTGAGTCGAGGTTCATTTTGATTTGGGACTTGAGGGAATCCAGCCCATCATGGTGAGGAAGGCATGCCGGCAGGTGGCTCTGTGGTGGCGGCTGCTCGATCCCATCCCCGTGGAACTGCTGGCA
The DNA here is from genome assembly GCA_902168325.1 of Peromyscus nudipes. Lineage (NCBI taxonomy): Eukaryota > Metazoa > Chordata > Mammalia > Rodentia > Cricetidae > Peromyscus > Peromyscus nudipes. Next base: position 17,539 of record CABHPH010157410.1, on the reverse strand, counting down.
GAACTGGGGCAGGAAGTGGAGCCGGGCCGTAAACCTCAAAGCCCATCCTCTCAGAGACCCGCTTTCTCCAGCTGACCCCTCCTCTCTGAGGTTCTAAGCCCCCCCAAACAGTGCCGCCACCAGTTGGTGACCAAGTGCTCAAACATGTAAGCCCAAGGGGGGACATTTCATATCTGAACCATAACATTTATCTTTCTTCACATTCCTCTGGAGGCACACACACACACACACACACACACACACACCATGCATAATCGCCATTTATATACTAAACAAATATACGTACATGAATGCGTATACTGTAGCAGAAATCTTAAAGGGTCTTAAAAACAAACCTGGAGCCAGGTACTGGGGTCAACACTGGAAGATTAGAGAAGTAGAACAAGCCACAGCCACCTCACCTTGCCAATTCCTAAGCTGATCCTGTTTCCTCAGACTGGAAGTCTCTGAGTCCTCATTCAGAATGAATCTCAGCTGAACTGTTGCTCAAAAGCCTAAAAGCTTAACCAGCTCTAGTTCCTGGTTTTCACACCTTATATATCTTTCTGCTTTCTGCCATCACTTCCTGGGATTAAAGGCATGAGTCACCAGCCTGGCTGTTTCCAGTGTGGCCTTGAACTCACAGAGATCCACATGGATCTTTGCCTCTGGAATGCTAGGATTAAAGGTGTGAGTGCCACCATTTTCTGGCCTCTGTATCTAGTGGCTGTTCTGTTCTCTGACCCCAGATAAGTTTATTAGGGTGCACAATATTTTGGGGAATGCAATATCACCACAGTACACTCTTTAGTTTATTAAACAGCTCAATGTTTTGATGATGTTTCTAAATGAACGATTTGGTCAAATCCCCATTCCTTCTGTTGTCATAATGAGACATGAATGGTTTTTAGTTTTTATTTTTACTTTGTGTGTGTGTGTGTGTGTGTGTTTGTGAATATACAGCATGCATGCCATGACACGTGAGTGCTGATCAGAGGACGATCTCTGGCATCAGCCTCTGCTTTCTGTTTTTATTGAGACAAGGTTTCTCTTGTTTCCCACTGCATATGCGGGACAGTTGCCCGGAAAGCTCTAGAGATTCTCCTCTTTGTCTTCCATCTTGCAGTAAGATGCATAAAAGGATGAAACGCAAGGATAAAAGGTGTGTGCTGTATCGCTGGCTTTTCTTGGGTTCTGGAGGATTCAAATGCAGGTCCCCACTCTTGCTCAGCAAACACTTGACCCACTGAGCCATCTCCCCAGCCCCAGATCCCCTCCACCAGTGTGCGGCTTGTTCTTATAAAGGTGTACTGGGCCACCTGGTTTATGTGGAAGTTCACAGTGGGCCTGATCTCAGGGCCTCTTTGTCCCGTGAAATGAGCATACTCAGAGACATGTAAACTTTGGAGATGAGCTCACTGGAGTAATTTCTGCAATGAAAATAGCAAAGTGAGGCTGTGCCAGGGACTTTCAGGCTCACAGAGTATAATTAGGAATTTTATCAAATCATTGGCCACTATAATTTCATTGTTACGTACATTCTTTAATTATGGGCTCTAATAGTCCAGTTTAGTTCTGTAATTAGGTATAAAGACATTAATTTCAGAGACATAACAATCAGCTCAAATGTACTTCTAAATTCTTTCCCATATCCTACCTTACAAGGAACATTATTTTTATTTCTTTATTTTTTGTTTTTCGAGACAGGGTTTCTCTGTGTAGCTCTGGAGACTTTCCTGGAACTCACTCTGTAGACCAGGTTGGCCTCGAACTCACAGAGATCTGCTTGCCTCTGTCTCCTGAGTGCTGGGATTAAAGGCATGAGCCACCACCACCTGGCACAAGGAACATTAATACACCATAAAAACTTGTGCATGAGAAAAGCTTCCCAGAGAGCAGTGGTCAGGAGCCTGGGAGTTGCCTTACCCGAGAGTCTCACCTTACCTCCATTCCCCTATAGATTGTCTACCTCATTTCTGATAGGCCAAGTCGGGACTATGGAAGGCAGAGAAGAACCCCTCAATTCCTGTTGAATGTGTATCTCTTAATTGGAAAACTTAGCGACATCAAAGCTTGATGAGTCATCAGAAAGGAAGGAACAGCTGGGACAACTGTGGCCAAATGCAAATAAAAAGGTGTGTGTGTGTGTGTGTGTGTGTGTATCTAACTTGGGGGTATGGGGACATGCATGTGCACAGCAGACGTGAATGAAAGTCATTGGACAGTCTCAGGTGTCATTCCTCAGGTGACTCCCATTTTGGTCTGTCATTGTCATAGGATTTCAGTATGCAGACTAGGTTAACCCGCCCCCCTCAAGCTTCCAGGGATCTGCTTGTCTCCACCTCCCATCTTGCTGTTACTGGGATTACATATCTGCCACCATTCTTGACTTCTTACATGGGTTGGGGGGATCCAAACTCAAGTCCTGGTCTTGTGAGGGAAGTGTTTTATCTGAGTCAGGTCCCCAGCTCCAGTCCCTGGTGAGTTTACCAGTCAAAATGAGCAAAAACCTGCAGCTTGGAGATGGCCTGTGACTTTAAGGAGCCACATTTCCCTGGTCTGTTGACTCATCAATGGACACTTGGCTTGTTTCCATTTGCTTTGGAAAGCATGAGCCAGGCCCAAAAGGCTTGTACATCAGGCCCTTAGCTGATATTCATTCAATAAACAGATATAAATGGTTGGAAGACAATTGAAATGTTGGAAGAGCTGGGGTCATGGGGACCTCATGTTCTTTTTGTTTGCTGTGTGTACCAGGCTTTTTTTTTGGGCCACCAACCAGCTCCCAAATCATGATACGGGGACTTCTTATTAGTTATGAATGCTCGGCCTTATCTTAGCTCTTATTTTAATCTGTTTCTCTTTATCTATGTTTTGCCTTGGGGCTGTTTTACCTTTCTTTCTTTCTGTGTATCATACTTTTCTGCTGTCTCCATGGCTGGCTGGCTGGCCCTGGGCATGTCCCTCTCTTTCTTCCTCTTTCTCTTCTTCTTCTCCTCCTCCTCTTCCTTCTCCTTCTTCTTCCTACCTATCCCTCTACTGCCCATCTATTGGTCATTCAGCTTTTTATTAGACCATCAGGTGCCTTAGGCAGGCAAGGTGAAACAGCAATACATCTTTACATAATTAAACAAATGCAGCACAAACAATTGTAACACATCTTTGAATCATTAACAAAGGCAGCAGAAACAAATGTAACACATCTTTACATAATTAAAGTAATAGTCCACAACAGCTGTGTTTGCCAGAGTAAGTGATAGGTTGATAGCCAAGTTTCCTTTATCAAGGAGAAAGTCTTGGTCAGTTTGGAGTTTCGAAACAATACCTTTGTTTACAAGACAGAGGATGGGCTGATGGGAATGGTACTGAAGCTATGAGCATGGATAGACAGGAAAGCTAGGTATGCAGGGAGATGAAAGCATACACAGGAAGGATTCAGATTCTTACAGAGTCCAGGGAGAAGTACAGGGCCTGGAAAGGGTAGAAAGGCCAAAGCAGAGGTGAAATCCCGATGTAGTGATGGATTGCGATGTGAGAATGAGCATAATTGAATTGCATGTATGCACACGTGCATGTATGTGTGTGTAAGTTGGAGTGAATCTGTACACAAAAGGTGTGTCTTACAGGTAAGTCAGTAGAAACGTTCTGCACCCCTTCTGCGTGTGTGTGTGTGTGTGTGTGTGTGTGTGTGTGTGTGCCTGAATGAGTCATAAATGAGTATTCAAGAATTATCTAATACTCATCTGTTCCACCTAACATCTCATAAAATACTATTAGGCTTAACTCTTGATCACATGCTCCAAGTCGCAGACAGAACCTGGCAGAGCACTTCCATGCTGACTCATGCTAAGCTGTAAAGTACGCCAGCCTTAGGCTCACATTGCACTTTCCTCTATGATGCATTATTGTTATTAACTTATATAGGATGCTTCCCTCTTGCTATGCAAGGTGGGCAAAGTATGCTATTTATGCTTTGTCTCCAGAGTCTAATTTATTCAGGTTCTTAGTATGTTCTCAGTTAATGTGTATTGAATAACCTAAGAAACTTTGGACTTCATTTTGCAGCTCATTAAGCTAGAACATAAGTCTCAATATCACCTCCCATACCTTCAGAACCAACAGCAGAATAGCAGTTACTACTTACTACCAGCCTACTGGGTGCTGGCTGCTGTGCTATGGACATCATATAGAATGCTTTTAGGAAATGCTAGGAGGGAAATATTGTTACCTGCCTTCTACAGATGACAGAATCAGGCTCACTAAAGTTACACCACTTTCAAGTCACACAGCTAAGACTGCCTGTCAAAATCTGTGCTGCTATCATTTATGTTCACAGGCTTCTGTTCCCCATGATGCATCACTCTTAGCTCTGCACTTCCTGCTTAAAAGAGAAAAACCAATGCCTTTCTCCTTGGACATCAACCGGCACCATCTAGTTACAAGGGAACTACTTCCTCTGTGTGTAGTGGTTTTCAGTCAATCCCAGAGAACAAACCAAAAACATTATCCCAGAGTCATGGCTAGTTTGGGTTTGATCCAACACTGAATAATGTCAGCTGGACCAGGAGCACATGAGGAATGATAAGATCTTATTTGAGATCCAAGTCCATGGTGGGTTGGGATAGAGACTCCCTTTCCTCAAACTATTGCCTTTTTCTTGTGTTCCCCAGTACTCCAGGCAGGATGCTTTCTATGGCAGGGGAAGAAGTCACATCCAAATGTGGCTGTTACAGGGTAGAAATCTTCAAATATGTCTCGACTCTGTTCCTTTCCACTCTGTGTTAGCTACTGTGGTAGGTTTAAACAAAAGAGCAGGGACCCTCCGTCTCCAGATTGCCTTGCAAAAGGCTGACATTCAGTGAATAATTTATTGGTTGAAGGATCTTAACTGACTGGCCACGGCTTAGATGAACCTCATGAATAAATCATAGTTGATCTTCTCAGGCTCTTTGTGTCTTCTCCCACTGGGATTCTCATGTTCATGGGCAACCCAGGAGGAAGAGGAAACACAGAGGATCCTGTGCTCCATGGAGTATTTCTTCCCATCTGACTTGTCACCACTCTCCAAGTTGGATGATTCATCCACAGAGTCTTTTATTTAACATCCTGGAACTGAATAGCACCTCCCAAGGAGCCTTCAACTCCAGTAACCAGCAGGAACAAGAATATGGGGCTTGTCACTCTGAGCCCTCTCAGGGAAGCCTTTCTTACTGGTCAAGTGTAGTCATTGCAGAGACTCATGGTTGTCTAAGCTGCTGCAAATAAGTGACAGTTAAGAGTTTAGCCATAAGTAAGACATCTTTATATTATCCCCTTCAAGGCTCAGGGAACACTGCAGCAGAGGAGGTGGATGGAAAGAATATGATGATTAGAAGGTATGGGGAAAGAGCATGAAATGCCAGCTTCTGGACAATACACAACCACTGTAATCACAAACTCTAACCAATTGCAGGTGACCACATGGGGTCTCCACAAGAATGGTCCCATAATCAGCTGGGCATGGGTAATGGTGGGCATCAGGAAGCCCTACCTGTCACCAAGGTACCATTTTCTACCAATATATCTCAGGAAAAAGGGGAGGTCATTGCCTCCAGTTGTATCCCCATTTGCTTATTACCAGGCTCCAGTGGATAATTCCAACCCAAAGGAAACGTAGATGATGCTGGTTAAAGTAAATGAGTCACAACACAAAATTAAAAGTCATAAGTCTGGCAAAGGGACAGTTAGGGAGGAGGTGGGGATGGGTGGGAGATAAAAGAGGTTAAGGGGGCGTTGGTAACATGAATGCATTATATCCATGCATGGAAATTGTCAAAGAACTAACCAAGTAAGAAAGTATTGGGGTACAAATTTCAATTCTCTGGCAACTGTGTTGCTTATTAAGATGCCTCCTTATGCTCAATATGAATTTACTCCCTCACCTTTTAGCTTTCATATGTATTTGAAATATAACTATTCATAGCTTCTTCAAAATATAGATATGTATATATATATACATGTACATCTATCTATCTCTCTATCTAATCTCTCTATCATCTATCTCTCTATCTATCTATCTATCTACCTATCTATCTATCTATCTATCTATCTATCTATATTTGTTTTATTGGTGGTTTGCCTGTATGTATGTCTGTGTGAGGGTGTTAGATCCTGGAGTTACAGACATTTGTGAGCTACCATGTGGGTCCTCTGAAAGAGCAGTCAGTGCTCTTAACTGCTGAGCCATCTCTCCAGCCCCCCCATTTATATATTTTTTATACTTAATATGTTGGTGCTTGTGGTGCTTTGGATGAGAATGGCCCCTATCGGCTCATATATTTGAATACTTTGTCCCCAGTTAGCAGAACTCTTTGGGGAGAATTTGGCAGTGTGGCTATATTGGAGGAGGTATGTCATTGGGGGCAGGCTTTGAAGTTTCCAAGGACTTCTACAATTCCCAGTGTGCTCCCTGCCACCCCTGCTTCCTACTTGTGGATCAAGCTGTGAGCTCCCAGCTGTTCCTTTGATCCACCATCACGGACTGTAACCCTTCGAAACTAAGCCAAATGAAATGTTTTCTTCTATAAATTGCCTTAGTTATGGTGTTTGCTCACAGCAATAGAAACGTAACCAAGACAGGGCTTGAACAAAGACTTTAAAAAAATTGTACAAAGGGGACCATAAAGCCATGAAGAATTTGGGCAACTTGTAAGGGAGAGGGAGAGTAAATTTGGTGAACCTCTAAATCAGTAAATGTCACTTTAGGGGGAGACACAGCCACGTGGACAGGTCTTTCCGTATAGCATGGCTCTGGAGCTCAACTAGCTGGCAGTCATGCGATTTGGGGCAGGTAAGGCAACATCTCTGAACCATAGTTTATTCATATGTAAGTCAGGGGTCCTAAGAGCCCCATCATAGGGCTGCTGTGCTAACCCAGGGAGTGCATGTAGAACACTGAGAGCAAGGCTGGACACGCAGTCGACACTGCAAAGGAGCTACAATCAGCACTGCATTGCACTGCACTGCTGTGGGGCATCCTCTCTCATATGCCAGCATCTTCCTAATGCATCCTCCCAGCTTATGGCTAGAAACCGAGCCTTGCAGGACTTAGAGCTGGGAGGAGCCACAGAGATAATTTCATTAACTCCTCATTTCCTAGATGGAGAAACCGAGACCCAGGGTCACAGAGTAAGCCACTGAAGAATTCAAAAACAGTCTCTGTCGATTGCCTGGAGCACCTTTCTTCTCACAAAACCACAGGGGTTTTTTTGGAGGATGGATGGGACCAGTCCTCTCCTAGAGGTCAGTTCAGACCTCCCCTTAAAACATCTTACACAGAAGGCAGTTCTGGCTAGAACAATTCAGATAACAGTGTAAGTCATGCCCAAAGGCTAGCAAGGTGGGAAGACTGTCCCCTACTTTCCAGGCTGGGTGCAGAGCCTGGACATCTTGAGGGACAGAGGAGAAACATGCATATTCTCAGGGAGCATCCATGAGCAGTATTTAAAGACACGAACATGGACATGTTTTTGTCAGGCTGGTTCTTCCAGGGCTGAGAGGTGCCAGAGTGACATGCATCGGCTCACTGTTGACGGCGTCATTCAGTTTCAATGGCCTTAGACACATCTACCTGGAATGTCACACAGAACAGTGAACATCTTTACAAAAATGTGAGCAAACAATAGGAACCCAAACCTAGAGAAGGCTTCTCTTTTTTGGTGGCAGGGGAGGACTTTGCTCACAGCCCTGACATCTGATGCACTCTAGTTATCTTCTCTAAACACATCATGTTTACAAAATTGAGATGATGAACTCAAGATATTTCTAAGAAAACTCAAGTTCCCTCAGGGACTTTTTGATTAGCCTCCCGGAAGTTATTCAGGCTTATCTGGGTGGAGGAGTCCCCTGTCCTTCCCAAGTGTCTGCATCTGTTTCTATTATCCAGGACAATATGGTAGAGTTGAGGAGAACAGAACACTGTCTGGGGCCAGGAGATCCAGATGGAAACCAGAGCTTACATCTGGGCTCTGCTCCCCCTTTTGCTGGATGGCCCTGTGAAAGAGTCTCAACCTTCCTGGATCTGATAGCTAACAACTGCATATCAGCTTGTTTTATGTGCACTGTGCTCAGCACAAGGCTCCCAAGGGTCGGATGCTATCTTATGAACGTTGCCTGGGATGTGGTTGATAGATTTCTACACTACCAGCAGAGCATCTGGCTGATTTTCCTCATGTGTGCCCCCCCCCCCAGGTCCTGCCCTTACTCTGTGATGATAGCAGATCACTTTGACCTTCTCTCTTTTGTGAGTCTGGTTGGTCAGGCCTATGCAGAGACTGTACTCGAAGATGGAATGGTAGGATAGCATTTTCATCTGTCTGGGTTGTTATAACACATGGCATGGCCCTGTAGTCAATCAACAGGAAAAATTTATTTCTCACAGTTCTCGTGGCAAAAATCCTACATCAAAGTGCCAGGGGGCTTGATATCTAGTGAGACCCTGCCTCCTGGCTGGCAGACAGAGCTTTCTTACTGTGTTGTTTCACGGCAGAAGGGAGGAATACGCTTTCCGGCTTCCTGTTTTAATCTTATTCATGAGGGCTTTGCCCTTGTGTCCTAATCATCTTCCAAAGGTTGTAGCTCCACTACCTTCAATTGCAGATGTGCTTCTAGAGTATAAATCTGGGGAAGAGATAAACATTCCGTCTGCAGTGGACCGTGCGTGGGCAGCACAGGCATGCTTTCAGCTGAGGAGAGCCATGAGTTGCATGCAGACTCCACTCCTCTGCTCTGAGTCACTGGATAAGCTGCTTTGTTCAAGGGAGGAAGGTGAATTTTGGGTCCCCTTGAAGCATTCATGCAAGGCCTGCCAAATCCAGGACGGCTTAGAGCTATAACCTCAGGAGGTGCCTGGTTGGGTCGGTGTGTCTGCTTTGGATCAGCCCCAAGGCCTGGCCCCGATTCCTGTGTTGGGCCCCTCCCTCCTCTTTCCTGGAGAAATCCACAGTGAGGCTGCAAGGCGAGGGGCCAGTGTTTATCTTGGTGGGCCTCCCTTGAGCTGGACACTGCTGCTGTGTTTGTCCAGGATGAAGTCCGGCCCCTCCTTTTTTTAATTGGCCAGAGACTTTACCTCAATCACTTGGCCTGCTGGTGACTTTAGGCCCAGATGTCCAGGCCCTCTGGGACAGGGAGAAGGGGACAGATAATGCTGTTCAAACCTAACAGTAATAGCAGGTAGTCGTTCTGAAACCCATGGCTGCAGGCCCTGTCAGGCTTGGAGTGCGGACCTTGACTTTTCTCTGAAGCAGGGATGGCACTCATTAAGCAGGTGGACCTCCCAGAACATGTGCAGCATGTGCCAAACTCAGCCCTGCTTGCTGGCTGTCCTGGGATGGCCAAGTGACGAGACGCCAGCAAGAACTGTGGAACTAGTCGAAGCTAAGAGTCCACGGCTACCTGGATGTTAACTTTGAAAATGTTTTTTGTTTCTCTGAGTCTCAATTCTCCTTATGAAATGATCGTGTTTTGATGATATTGTTTGAAAGATTAAATGCACTAATGTGTTTTGTTAAAAGACACAACATTTGCTGACACCTGTTTTAAACCTATAAGATGGCAAAGGTTAGTAGATTGTTTTAAAAATGTGATCCAGCTCTATGTTGTATATGAGAAAACTCCGTGAACTATAAGGATGCAAGTGTGTTGGACAAAAAGGAATGTTTTCTTTCATGTAGATATTAATTAAAAGAAAGTCAGAGTAGCTGTATTAATCACTGTTAGAAATCACCCACAAACATTAGCAAATTGAATGTGACCAATGTGTGGAGAGAATGGGCACATTCAAAAAATTTGTTCCAAGTATACGGTATTGGCTAAATATAAAAATTAGATGACCATATTAAATGATGCACAAAGTCAACAACCATTCATAAAGAAAAACATCTCAGTAAGTCAGGAATAGAGGAGAATGACTTGATCTGATAAAGAACTTAAAAAAAGTCTACAGCTCAGCCTGTATATAGTGATAGAGGACTTTCTCCCTAAAACTAGAGTAGACAAAGACACCTTTTCAACATAATACCGAAAGTTCTAGGCATTATGAAAAAGAGTAAAGATTGGAAAAGAGGGAAAAAACCCCTAATTTTGAAGATAGCATAATTGCCTACATATCCTCATCCAAATCTATCAAGTACCCTGCCCCTGGAGCTAATAAATGCATTCAGAAAACTCAACAGTTCAAAAGTCAGTTGTAACAGATGCATGAGCTCCAAAATTAAAATTATTATAGTGTTTGTAATCACTCAAAAATAATTAAATGTAATATAACAAAATATACCTAGACTTTATACAGCTGGACATTATAAAGCTTTATAAAAGAAAAATTTAGAAGTCCAAATAGTTGGAGAGAAGTACTATGTTCATGGAAGTACTGAACGTAGTAAGGACACAGCACAGTAAGAGTGCTAGTTTCCAAATCAATTCATAAGTCTAACATAATTCCTGCCGAAATCTTAGTGACTGTTTGCAGGTGTAGCAGTGTTTGCCTAAAACTTAGGTGCAAAACTTAGGTGCAAAGGACATGGATCTAAACAATGTAGAAAAGAAAGATAAATGAGGAACAAATCAGTCTATCTGAAGACTTACACATACTTCAGTAATTAAGACCGTTTTGTCAAAAATCAGACACAAGGCTGAAAGGAGCGCATTATATAATTCAGAAATCATCTCACACAGCATAACTTGGTGCAGCCTCATTGGAAAGAATAGAGTCAGGAAGCCCAAGTGGAGGTTCTAGGGCCACCATTCCTTTACTATGTGTTTTTGATCAGGTCACTTTCCCACTTTTAAACTCTCTGTGTCATTTGTGACTCTAAGTCACTTCACCTTTTCTGGTGCAGCTTCTCTTCTATCTAATTAAAGAGGCCTAGACTCTCCCTTCCTGCGTTGACAGTAAGGAATTACGCAGTCCGAAATAATTAGTATGGTGAGCAAACACTATGAAAATTGGGCTGTGTAAATTTGCAGTCAGATGCCAAAGATTTTGGTGTAATTTTTTTATTTCTTTCTTCCTAATAATTCTTTCATTGGCTGGCTTGGAGAGCATGAGCAATGGGGTTGGATTTTAGAGAGCTGCCTTGAGGATTCCCATAGACCTGGAGCTCAGGCTTGGTTGGGTAACTTCTGAGAAACTATCTGGAAACAAGAGGTTTTATAGCAATTTATGGGAGGTTCAAATATGATTGCTTTTTCCCAATATAATGCTTCTGCTTATGTGGGCAGGGAGATCTTGATGTGATCCAAAACAACTTGTCATTCACCCAAGGATGATTACATGTAAATTCATAGTATGTGAGTCCTTAAGATCTTCAAAACACACGCACTCACGCATGCACACATGCACACCCAAGCACGTACTCAAGGATACTAGAAGTTGATGTTAGATATCTTCCTCAGTTGCTCTCCAAATTATTTTATGTTTTGAGACAGATTATCTCACTGAACCTGCAGCTCACTGGGCTAGACTGGCTGGCCAGTGAGCCCTTCTATCCCATCTACCTGTATCTCTTTCTCAGTGCTGGGGTTACAGATGTGAATTACTGTGACCTGTACTCTGTTATGACTGAGATCTCTGATGGAGATGGAGGAGATGGCTAGAGACCAGAACCAGTGGACTGTGCCTAACCTATCATGGGAGTCAGGGTTGGAGTTATATTCTGAGACTTTGACTTCAGCAGTTAGAGCCTTAGAACTGGATGTCACAATGATCATGGAAGGCTCAGGGCAGCACACTAAGTATTAATGGGCTAATGGGGTGCATCATTCTTGTGAGTGCCCTTTCCTTGGTTAGTGTTATCAGCTTTAGCTAACCATCTGGTGTTTTCATTCACAGCCTTTTGGAACTGCAACCAAGATTTCCAAGTTTCCAGGCCAACTCAGTCCAAAGGTGTTTGTTTTGGAAACCTAGACTAGGAACTGACTCAGTGACTGACTTCAGCATTACGAATGTGAAGGCATGGGGGCAGTCGACACAGCCTTTGCTTTGGGACAGGTTCTCAGTGCCTTTTAGTAAAGGGAGTCCTTGAGCATATCTTTTTTTTTTTTTTTTCGAGACAGGGTTTCTCTGTGTAGCTTTGCGCCTTTCCTGGAACTCACTTGGTAGCCCAGGCTGGCCTCGAACTCACAGAGATCCGCCTGGCTCTGCCTCCCGAGTGCTGGGATTAAAGGTGTGCGACACCACCGCCCGGCCACCTTGAGTATATCTTAAGACCTCAACAGAGAAGTTTCTTCGTGCAATGGACAGTGATTGACACAGAAACTCACAACCGATTAGAGTGTAGAAAATAAGAGTTAGTAGAGCGCCCAGCCACAAATGGGACATCTGTATCCCCCATGCCCACCCTGGCTCAGAGACCATCTCCAAAGAGATGTAAGAGACAGAGGTTGAGGAGGACCGGAGTGAAACAGGGTAGTCTGGACATGACAGGACCACTGTACTCATGAACTCATAGGAGCTCTGGTTGCTTACATGAGACCCAAACAAGACCAAGCCAGTCAACATCTAGTATAGAGATTCATAATCTCCCACCTTTAGCTGAGAAGCTATTGACAGTTGATGGTTTCAAAGGGAGAAAGCCAGTTTTCTTTAAGGGTGTGGCCCTTGGTAGGTTGACCCACGCTCTGGTAGATGACCCCACACCCAGGAGTACATGGGTAGCATAAATTGGAGTTGATGAGTTGTTAAATGAAAAGAGGACAGGAAGAACAGAAAGTCAGGAAGGATAGGAATATGAAAGTTGGATTTGGGGGAGTTAGTGGAAGAAAAATGTGTAATTATGATCAAAATATATCATATGAAAATTTGAAATATTAATAAAAATATTTTATTAAAATGAAACAAATGAGACTTCATATTTTTACAGTAGAAACACCAGCATACACAAATGGCTACAACCTCTTGTTTTATCCAGTGTGATGCTTCTTTTCTCTCCATTTGTGTGGATACTTTTCCCACCCAATATAAGTGGCATGCCAATCGTAGCTAACCTATTTTCTGGGTACCTCCAAAGTTCTTGAACATGTTAACTCACTTAATATAGTGGGCACCATGTGCGGTAAATACAATTGTTATATTTTATTGATATGGCAACAGAGACATGATTAGGTTAAATATCTGCCTCAAAGTAAACAAGAGGATCGGGCAAGACTGGAAGGCAGCTTCAACCTCCAAGCTCTTAACCACAAGCAACACTGGCTCCATAAAATCTCCAAGTTTATTGATTTTAGGCTCTGTTAGCTGGAGAACATTTATACACTATCTCTATTAAAAAAAATCCATGTGGGTTTTCAATCTGCCTGTAAGGAAGACTGCTATGACTCACAGAGGAGGGGCACAGGGTGCGTCAGTACACACGAGTCCCAAAGTTGTCCTGGGCTGAACTGGGTTGTGCTTATACCAGAACTCTGGCTGGAGAAGACCCAGGAAAGTACCAAGGGTGGAGGGGTAACATGAGAGTGATCTCCTCCCAGTGGGTCCCTAGGCACCTGCTTGCCCGTCTTAGTTTGTCTGGCTTTGGATGATGTGGTCTTACACCGACAGGTTGCAATGCTATAAGTTGTTTCTACTGATTTCAAACACCCAGGCCCCTAGATTCTCCTCAAATGTTCTCCACATAATAGCCTCCACTTTTGATGTGTGGCCCAACTTCCATAATTCAAGCCGATGGTCACAGGACTTTATTCCAGTAACCAGTGTTGGCTTTGTTGGTTATTTGTGCATCTCCTCAGCTCCGGGTCAGGGCTGCATGTAGACTGGAACCGTGGCTCTGGCTCCAGATGTGTTATGGTCTGTGAGGATGGCCAGTCCCCAGACAACATCACTCTCCATCATGCAGCTGGGTTTATGGAAACTCCCATGAACTTGCATGGCTGTCTATCATGCCTGGCGATGGCTAACGCTTGTCCTTCTAACAAATTGCCAATGTTTAGTCCTTGCCATGACTCTATGGGGTAACTGCAAGTCACTAGTCTCCTTTGCAGCTGGAGCAGCAAAGAGAGGGGACGTCATTTGTATTGGGTCAGATAGGAAACAAAGAGAAGAGATGGGACTTAAGCAGAGGGAGTTACGGCTTCCACTCCGTGCTCTTGACTGCCAGACTGGCTCACCTGTTTCTGGACAAGCAGTGGAGACTTTATAGTGCAGACAACGTCCTTTTCTAAAGAGTGGTCTTGCTCTTTTTAGGTTATTTAAGTTTTTGGTAGACTTTGATTTTATTTGTAGTTGATAGACTATCAGGAAAAAAAAACACAGTACTGTCCGTAAATAATACTCCAAGGTTGGTTCTCAGGCTAATTTTTCAAAGGGTTTAGCAAGGACACAGGACACAAAATGTGGTCCCATCTTGCCATGTGTTGTGACTGCTGCCAAGGAGCCAGGCTGCTGTGGCCCCCATCTTATGGAAGAAGAAATAAAAGTTCAAGGATATTATGAAAGCCACTTTGAGCCACACAACAGCAAGTAGAGAGCTGTTTCTGTGGAGCCAAGGCAGCCTGGCTCCAGACCCCATCTTCCTAATTACCCATTCTTCTCTCCAGTAGGAGGATCTCTGTGCTTGGGTTAGGATAAGCAGGCCACCTCTTCCTGAGGCTGACTCATGTCTCTTCATTCATTTATTCAATAGCACCTTCTAACAGACCTACTGTGTGCTGGAGCTTATTAGTGCTGGCTATAAGCTACATGATTCATAGACACTCGTTCTGTGTTCTTTCAGATCTCATAGCTGGATTTTTCAGTTCCCTCCTCTGTAACAGATGAGCATCAAAATAGATGAATAGTTCTCATCCTTTTGGAACCCCGTGCCTGTCTTGTTTATAAACATACTTATAAACATGGTTTATGCCTTCCTTAATTTTTTTTAATTTCCAAGTAAGCAGCTTATGATGACTAAAAATAAATGAAAACAATTAAAATGTTGAGTAATCTTTGTTTGGATCACACAAGCCTCATTTCTCTTCCTTAGGAGGTTCTCCTCCTCTGCTCCCTGTCACAGCCTGCATTCTTTTGGTTAAGCAGTGTTGAATGGTATTCTCCCTCTAGAACAAAGGGATCTACAGTTACGGCATTAACTACTTTGAGATGCTGGGGTTGAGTCTGTTTAATTTATATTCACTCTCTCACCCAGTTCTGGCTTTGGAAACTGTGCGGCAAATAGAGTTTTGCTCATTTCTTCTGAAAACCTCATCCCCCTCCTGGGGCATCAGTGATGGGAATCATGTGCTTCAGAGTCGTCTGACATTTCCCCATCCTGTTTGGGGAGGGAGTAGCAAGGGACATGCCCAGGAATATGACACAGCAGCCTCACAGGCTTCTTGTTCAGGGCCTTGTGAGCTAGACGTGCTTTTGGCTCTAGGAAATGCTTGGCTGTTTTTACTCTAGATTTTCATGGGAAAGCCTGCTTCATAGACCTCTTAAGGACAGCAGATGGCTTAAAAGTATTTCCAGAGGTCTGGCCACTGGAAGGATTGGCTTCTGTCACACACTGCTTTGCACTTGGTTGTGCAAAACTGTGATGTTCTTGAAGTCTTCATGGATTCACCTGGACAGCCTCAGGGACCAGTCACTGTATGTAATAAATAAGCAGGACATACTGATTGTACTGCAGGAGGAGAGAACAGGGCCTCATGATTATCACTAGAAGATTTTATTTACTTGGGCTTTTAGCTTTTTTAAAGATTTGTTTTTATTGTTTTTAATTATGTGTATATGGGTTTGGGTGTGTGTATGTGCACATGAAAGGAGGGGCTTATGGAGTTTAGGGAAGGCATTGGATCCCCTGGAGCTGAAGTTATAAGTGGGTTGTCCATGAGTGCCCAAGATAGATATTAGGAACTACACGTGGGTCCTCTGAAAAAGCATATGCTCTTGCCTGCTGAGCAATCTTTCTAGCTCCTACATGGACTTTTAAAAACAGTGCAATGAGTTGTAAAATCCACAGTTTTCTCAACAAACACTGTCACATGTACAATTTTAATGAATACTACCAAAAGATTTGTGGAAGGATTGTACCAGTGTTCACTCTTACTGACAGTGATTGTTATTTTTCCACTACTCTGCATCATCTCTACTTTTGCCTACTAGGCTGGGAGAGTTCTCTGTGTGTTCTGAACTCAAGCCCTTATTGCACAGAAGTACGCCAATATGTCCCCTGACTATGCTGTTTGCCCTTCCCATTTTAACGGTAACTTGATGAACCTAGATTCTTGGCTCTAATGAAGCCCACGGTGTCACTCTTGCCCTTCATGGCCGTGTTTTCTGTGAGGTGGAATTGTGTGCGTAGGAAGGCTGGATAAGGCAGGGACGTGGAAGGGGAGGGAAGGTACCTTCTGAATGAGGAACCTTCTGGAACAAGGGAAGGATTTGTCCTCAGGACCGGAAACAGCATCCTGGAATGGCTAGAGTAGAAGATTTGTATCAGTAAGTGTGAGAACAAACCTAGGTGGGTGAGTTGCAGCTAGTCTGCCAGGAACCTTAAAGGCAGTCCAAGGCCTTTCCTCTTGGCTTGAAGACAGAGAGGCTGTTGAAGGGTCATTGACGCCAACTCCCTAGAAGTCTTCCTTACCATCCCAGCTGCCTTCATCTGAACCACTGAATGTGCTCACCACATAGCTGAGTCACTGTCCCTTGGAGAATCTATCTGTTCTTTTATCTCTGAAAGCAGACATTAGCAGAAGGTTCAGGACCAGCCTTAACAGGCTTGTAAGAGATGGTTTTCATATATTCAAAACTTCTGGCAGCCTGATGACATCATGATGGTTGTCCAAATCAACCAGTTATACAGTAGATTTGCCAAAAGCTATACTTCAGGGCTGACTACCTCTTCCATAGGGCCCATTCTTGAACATTTGCCAGCAATTCCCCAGACATTGGCCCTACCCATCTCTTGGTGCCTATCACAGAACATAGTGCCTATGACAGTGTTCGTTGAGAAAACTGTGGATTTTACAACTCATGACTCCAAATTGGAACAGCCATTTGTTGAGCTATAGCTGAGAGTAAATTATAGACTATTCACCAGGTGGAATGCCATACAGCTGTGAAGAAGCATAGAGTGTCATTCTATATAATGATATGAATATATCTCATAGATATAACTGTGCGTCAGAGGGCTCAGACAAGAGAACACAAGTAAAAATTCTTGCATGTAAAGTAAAAAAAAAAAATACAAGGATCCATAAGTCAGTTTACTGGATTCTTCTGGGACAGAACAAAGAGGGTGGTGACTGTGGGGGACAGGTGGCCTTTCTAGTTGTGATAGTCAGGTAGTGCTTGCTTTGTACGTATGTGAGTATTCCTAATGTGAAGTTCTGAAATCTGAAACATTTTTACCACTTATTTATTTATTTACTTATTTGTGTGTGTGTGTGTGTGTGTGTGTGTGTAAGAGAGAGAGAGACAGAGAGAGAGACAGAGAGAGAGAGACAGAGAGAGAGACAGAGAGAGAGAAAGACAGAGAGAGAGAAAGACAGAGAGAGAGAGAGACAAGGAGAGAGTGCCTGCCTAGAAGGCATGTGGGGAAGAACATTCCAA
>CABHPH010157409.1:19376-30227 GCA_902168325.1 Peromyscus nudipes | reverse complement strand
TAGCAGTTATAGTTACAAATTAGTATATATAATATCTTAGATAGAACATATTAAGTATTAGATTCAGGTTCTTTAGGATAGGACACCTTTTGGAATGATCTTTGTAACATGCCATTTACCTATGCTCTATATATCTCTGGATTTTAGTATGTGCTTCTTGCTTGATATTGTTTGCACTGATTATAGTCCCATCTTATCTAGGTCATTATCCTTCATTACTCCTGGACAATATTTGATAACCATTCCTTTGTATATAATCTTGTATTAAGTTAGAACCTTCTTATTTAGACAAAAAGGGGGAGATGTAGTGGGTAGCCACTTCAGCTTTGGTCTGGAAGTTCCAATACCCAATGAGGCTTCCGTACTATTACGCCTACAAGGCGGGGCCAAGGGAGGGCCTGAAGACCTGAGATTGGGATGCGCGGCTCTCTCTTGTTTCCTGGACCTGGACGCGAGAGGTAGACCGAGGAAAGTTCTCCAGAGAACACCGCCGGACTGCGCTG
The DNA here is from genome assembly GCA_902168325.1 of Peromyscus nudipes. Lineage (NCBI taxonomy): Eukaryota > Metazoa > Chordata > Mammalia > Rodentia > Cricetidae > Peromyscus > Peromyscus nudipes. The sequence goes on along the minus strand of CABHPH010157409.1, from coordinate 29,724 downwards.
CGTCTCTTCCAGAACCCATCATCTACCTATCCCTTCATTTGTGAGTTACGCCTTTAAATAAATCTCCTTTTAACTACGTGGAGTGGCCTTAGTAATTTCACCAATAGGAGGGTGGCGGGAGGGGGGAGAACAAGGGAATCCATGGCTGATATGTAAAAATAAATTATATTTTAAATAAAATAAAATAAACTCAAAAAAATAAATAAAATTAGATGTTACACTTTAAATAAATATTAAAATATATCTCTAATCATATATAGATGAATAAATGTGTTATGTATGTATATGTTGAAATTATTAACATACCATTTACTATTTTCTGTGTTTGAGAGTTATGTGTGGATGTGTGTGTGTTACAATATGTGGTAAAATGTTTAATGTATATGTATTTCTACATTGAGGCATGGATGTGGAGGTCAGAGGACAACTTTGGGTGTCAGTTCTCATTTTTTGTCTTGCTTGAGGCAGAATTTTTTGTTGTTTTTCCACTGCACTTATCAGGTTAGCTGGTTTGTAAACTTCCTGGGATTCTCCTGCCTAGAAATAATGGGACTACAGATATTCAAGCTATACATTTGTCTTTTTTTGTGTGTTCTTGACATTCAAACTCATCTACTCATGCTTTCCCAGCAAGCACTGGGGCATCCTCACAGCCCCTTCTTTTATTTTGTCTTGAGTATACCATTTACACCATTAAGCTTATTCTCATTATTCTGAAATACATCTTCATGGATATCTTTTTTTTTGTATTTTCAAACTGATTTTCTACATGCAGTGACTATTTCCTCCATTTTTATGTACTGCCTATTATCTGAATCACAAATTCTTTTGTTCTTATGAATCACCTATCTATATGCCTCCTATAAAGGAATTATGCAGTATTTGGGGTTTGTTACTGTCTTACATCACTTAGGATAATAGCCTGAAGATCTACCTATGTATGTTACAAGACAAGATTTCTTTCAATTTTATGACTCAGTCAGCATCTACAATAAGCATAGACTACATTTTCTTGATCAAGTCCTTCAACTATACACAGTCTTGTTGCTTTCATATCATGGCTTGGGAAAGCAACTCTTTGACAGTCCACTTCGCATTTTTGTATCAGCTGAAACAGTATGGCAATTGTTCCTTTTACGTTTGGAGAAACCTTCATAGTTTTTTATAGCCATCACTCTTTTATTTCTTTTTTCTTTATTAAGAAATTTTCTACTCACTCTACATACCACCCACAGATTCCACCTCCTCCCTGCTCCCACCCCCCAGCCCTCTTTCCCAAGCCACCCCACATCCCCACATCCCCCAAATCGAGGTCTCCCACGGGGAGTCAGCAAAGCCCAGCACACTGAGCCTAGGCAGGTCCAAGCCCCTTCCCACTGCACCAAGGCTGCTCAAGGCGTCACACCACAGGCGCCAGATTCCCAAAAGCCTGCCCATGTACCAGGGACGGATCCCAATCCCCCGCCTGGGTGCCCCCCAAACAGTTCAAGCCAAATAAGCGTCTTCCATATCCAGAGAGCCTAGTTCAGTCCCATGGGGGCTCCACAGCCACCAGTCCACAGTTCATGGGCTTCCAGTAATGTGGTCGGTCATCTCTGCACATCTTCTCATCATGATCTTGATGGTCCCCCTCCTTCAGAATCCCTCCTCTCTCTCATTGATTGGATTCCTGGAGCTCAGCCTGGTGCCTGGCCATGGATCTCTGCATCTGCCTCCATCAGTCACTGGGCAAAGGCTCTATGATGACAGTAAGGTTATTCGCTAGACCGGTCACCAGAGTAGATCAGTCCAGGCACCCTCTGGACCACTGCCAGCAGGTCATCACATTGTTTTTAAAACCCTTCTAACAGTATAATTATTTATTGGAAAAATGTAATATACTTCCAAATTTTATTTTTCTGTAAAGAATATATATCATAAGCTAAATATTAATCTCAATAAGTAATAGCTGTACACCTACAATTAATCCTGTAACTATCTGAAAGGTCATATATTAGCTACTTGTCTCTTCTCTGTGACAATAAAATAGAAGAAAATGTCTCTTTTGGCTCAAAAATTGGGGACAGAATCCTTCCATGTGGTGAAATCATGTTATCAGAAAAATGATGTGACTAGTTACCAGATATTTGTTGTAGGAAACAGAGATTGATGAATACTAACACTCATCTTGTTTTTTTTTTATTATTATTTTATTTTATTCCACTCTAGTCTATAGGGGAGTTCCTCCACCATTCCTGGTGGCTCTTCCTTCTCTATTAACTTGTTCTGGAAATAAGCTCATGAACATGACCAGAAATATGTTTTCATGGTTATTATTTAAAAAAATCAATAAATTGGAGCCGCAGAAAAGGCTCAGTGGTATAAGCAGTCTTTTGCAGAGGACTGGGTATTGAGGTTGTTCATAACCACTTATAACTGTAGCTCCAAGATCCACAGGAATCAAGAGTAACTTACAAGAGTCCACGTGGAAGTGTTTCCCCAGAGGAGCAGCAAGCCTCTTCCCTCCTGAGCTCCCTCCAGCCCCCATGTGCTGAGTGGTCCAATGATGCCCTGCCTCTCTTCTATTTATCCACCTTGCGATTCTCATTTCTTGCTTTGGGGTTGCCTAAGTAAGCATTTGCTTGGTCTCCCATTCATTATTGATGAAGAATGCCCAGGCACACTCGTGAAAGTTTTCTTTATGTCAGAATCAGATGATTTGTTTTCCCTAGTCAGCATTCTTGATACTTCAAATCCTCACATTTGGATATGGATGCGAGGTTTTTTTTTTTTTTTTTAAACCTGAGTTCAAATTCAAGTCCCACTAATTACTCAGTGTGTGACCTCTTAACATTTAATTAGCCTCCAGTGTTGTGGTTTTTGAAACCATGAAACCTTGGTGTTACCTACCTAACTGATAGTTATGAGCTTTATATATTATGGGAGTAAAGTGCCACAGAAATACCATTTATAAAATGAAACGATTTATTGCTATTGTCAACATTTCATCCATCCTCCCTCTGTCTTCCCTCAGAGTGAATCACAGGAACTTGTTTGAAGTCTCTGTACATAGTTGGAAATACGGTCAGCAGACCATTTGGCCTGGAGGGTCATGTCGAATTACCTGTCCACTGCCCAGAACTACAGTTCCTCAATATATGATTCTTATAGAGAACAAGCAAAAAGCTAAAGGATTATGATTAAAATGTATCAGAACCATTAACATAAACCCCTTGTTATTTCCTACTCCATAATATTAGGTAACAAATACATTAATTGATTTTTCAGCTTTTATTAGCTATTTGTCTTTCTTTGAATTATTTTCAAACTATAGGTGAAAATGGAGACATAACTACCATCCTACATCTAGCATAACTTGAAGATGGAATGTAAAGGGGGAAAAAAGTAAAATTAATCTCTAAAAGAAAATTCAAAGGCAACATCATGCTGCTATTTATTTTCTCTCATTGAAAGCCTGAGGGGATGTTTTTCTTGATCCTTTAGCAGAGCTATTCCTAAATTACAAATATTCAAAATCTTCACATAAAAAATATTAAAAGATATCTGATTTCCCTGCTGCAATTTAAACAAATCTCCCTTTGTTAGACTTTCCCAGTAATTTTTAAAGTTCATTTTCCCTCTAATTAGAAAGTAGGATTTCAATATGGCTAATAGACCAGAACTCTTGATACCCAGGCAAGATTGAGTTTCCAATATTTTCCTATATCCTTTCTGATACAAATTTCTTCCAATCACTATGCTATCACCACACTAAAAACTTTTTGGGGGATGAGAAGATGTTACTGGGAAAAAGGCTTCTGCCTTTTTCTGAATGCTTCGCCATGCAGTCTTGCTATCCAGTTTCCATCGGTAATATAGCTATGCACCAGAGATGCTCACATATGACCATAAAACATCTTGGGATTGATATACTTTGTCAGCTGGCATCCTCTTCGGAACATCACTCTCAAGTATTTAAAAACTGGCCTCACACATTATTAGATAATCAAAAATTCAAAAAGTAATAGAAAATTATTCCAGATAAAGGTTTCAGAGTAAGAAATGCATTTTTTTTTCTTACAGAGATGGAATTCTGCTGATTTGGAATGGCTGGAGTCAACTTCACATAAACAAGGTTCTGAAATTAACCTCTTGATGCAGGGAAAGTGGCTTGGACCTGCCTCAGCTGAATGTACCAAGCTTTGCTGACTGGGGTAGGAGGCCTTACCTTTTCTGAGGAAGGGATAGGAGCTGGGCCTGGGGAGCGGGGCGATGACAGGGGATCTGTGGTTGGTATGTTAAAAAAAAAAAAGACTTTTGGTAAAGAGAAACTATTACTGGCCCAACAGCCTGAACATCTGGAGTCAGGGAGTCAGGTGAGAAGCAAAATGAAGACTTGTTTATTGTGGATATGGGGGTGAGCCTAAATACACCCTCCTGGTACCCCATTGGCTGTCAGCCATTTCCTTGGTTGTGTTGGCTTTTTCTCATTGGCCCCATCAATCTGAATTTCGTAGGTCACCAATCACGAGTGCACCAGCAGACTCCTGGTTGGCTTAAGGGAAGTTATTATTGCTATTGCGCATGCTTATGCACTCTACCAATGGGACCTCGGAGGCCCTCGGCCCTGCTGGCTCCTTTTCTCTCCACAATGAACAGTGTTTGGTTTTCCCCAGGAGAGAAATAAAGAATATTAAGGAAAAACCAAGATCCTAGATACCATTTAAAATAAATAACACGTGACACGGTCTTGGCATCTTAGTATTTGTAATTTTCCAATGTTTGGCACACAATTCTTCATTTTCACAGGACTGTTGGGGAACTGTGTCCTTTTCATTTCCATACTCAATGTACCTAGATCAGATCTCATAAAATTCTGCCTCTTCATAGTTTTTTTTTAAATGTTTTATTCAATTTTATTATTTCCAATCTGATGTCCACTCACTTTAGTTTTAAATCTCTCCTTCCCTTTACTAGGTATTTTTACTTTCATGAACTCATGGTTAAAACAAACAAACAATAACAACAACCACAATAACAAAAAACCCCTCTAATTTATCACCAAGCTACCAAGCTGATTCTTCTGTTAGCTATGAACCTTTCTCCATCCTCACTTTATGTCTCTTCAGGATTTGGATTCGCCTCTATCAGACTCACCAGCCCCTTATGTAAATATAAAATCAGAAGTACTCAACATGGATTCCAGTAAGTTCCTTTATTACAAAAGACTAAAACTGATTTGTGGTGTTATTTCTCATCTAATAATCTTGGAAAAGGCAGTGCAGCCTCCAGCAGCCACTTAGCAATCTCTCCACTTGATGCAATCCTGGTAATCAAGCTCCAGGTAGGTTACTAACACTTTACACTTTAAATGAGAGTTTAGTGATGCATTGATGTATTATTCCATAACCAATGATTTTTTTAATCCATCCAAGGATCAATATATGCAATTTGTACTAGTTCATATAAATAAGAGCCATTCTGTATATGATCCAATATATTATATTATCTCAAAAAGGAAAAAGAACCAAACAAATTTTAATTAATGTCTTCATTATCTTTCCAAGAGAAGAAGAAGATAAAAGAAACAGGGTGATATTTTGACGTAAGCAATTCACAAATTGTACATCTACAGCACATGCCTGATCTTAGAATTTATACTAATTGTCTTCTAACATGTATAATATTTTAATCATATAATCTTGGAATGGGATTCCATCCTATATGCTAAAATCAATCACATTAGATATATTTGATGAGATTTTCTTTTAATTCTTCCAGGATGAAAGTTAAAAAATAGAAAAGTTGATCTCAAATGAACAAAATAGATATTTCCAAATACATATATCAGAAATATATGCACTTTAATTTTTAAAAATTGATAAATTTACATCTTCATGGAATTTTAGTATGTGAATATGCATATTATAATATTTCAGTTCATTTTAAACAGTATTAGTAAATTCAAAGTTTTTATTCAAAAAACAAAGGCATTTCAATATCCTAAATTTTCTTTGACATACCTGATAGATAATTCTATCTAATATTCCATAAGTAAAATTCCACAAATTAATACAAGCAGTGTTCCAGGACATGATAAAGACAAGATTAAACAAATATCACCCAGTTACTCACTAACTAAACATCTTTAGACAACACAGTGAATTAATACTGTACTGTTTCGTGATCTGTGCATGCACAGGAATTCTTTATTTTCCAAAGAAAGGACCATAGAAGATCATCTTCGCTGTTTAGATTTCTGGTTTCATTTCTTCCTATATGTCCATCCAAGTGAATTTCTGAGATGTCTCAGTTGGCTCATTTAGCAAAATGAAGTTAAGACATCAATCATTGAAGAAAAAAAATAAGACACTTTTCAGGAAGAAATAGTTGAAGGTGGTAAATAGTTTTATCTATTAGTGCCTGTGAGCCTTCATTTGGTTAAAGAGCCTCATGTTATCCTGATTCTTTTCTTATATAACAATAATTTTATATGCCTTTGTGTTCCTTTATTTTAACTTATCGCTTCTTTTTCAAAAAATACATTTTGGGTTATGGTCTTTTTAGCTTAACATTCCAATCATAATCCAAAAGGAAATATGCCAAATGCATCCGCTATTCCTTCTGAAAATGTCCTTTGTTCATGATGTGCAATTTCTGGTTTTGCAGCTGTGAAGGTGAATGAATATGGATAATGCTTGTTATGGCTCCACGCTTCATGTTGCTTACCTAACTTGCAGATGTATTCTGAGGATTAATGCCTATTTAAAGTACCTTCCTATTGCACTTTCCATTAGAGAGAATGGCTCATACACATTACAAAAATCACCCAGTGGAAATAAAATTATACATACACTTAGAATCCTCTAAACTTGCAGTAGGCTAAATTTTAATGAGACAAACATTTTCTATAGCTGTGCTACAGTGTTCTTACTGATCAAAAGGAAAAGCTCAAATGCTATGAAGGGAAGAATTTAAGGGAAAATGCAGGAAGATTTTAATAATTATGAGTGTTAGTCAAATGGCATTTAATGAATACCACATTATCTGCATTTGGATTGTATATTCAGTCAACCTTACAGAACAAGATTTTTTTAAGGCCCATGTTGCTAATTTCCCCAGATAATTCTGCACTACATTATGAAGAACAAATTTAATAGATCATAAAACTACACTAATAGCTAGACACTGTGCCTTTTGGCCCCCAAATCACCACCTAGTGACTATTAAAAATAAATGAATCTCATACGTGGAAAGTGAATGTCTTGAGCAAACACAGCATATACTGCAAAACACATTTTCTCAATTCCTTGCTATTTTAAGAATAACGTTATCTTATCATTAATAATTTCTCCAGCTATAGCCTCTTAACCAGGTTTACAGTATCCATTTAAAACTACTACCTAGACTTAGCTTCATAACTATGTTGTTAGCAATTATAATCTTTTTGAAAGCCACTTTATCATATGTCATTTGCAAATGGGTGTTTCATCTGACAGGGAAATATTCACACACATGATATGATTTAATTTTAAAGGAAGATGTTGTTATTGCTAAAGTGACATGGATATAGAACCCTACACTTCTTCCTAAGTAAAACAGAATGTCAAGGTTGAGGACTTGTCATGTCTGCTATGCCTACTGTCACCTGATTTAGATAGAAGTTCCTTCCCCAAAAAGAATTTGAGAAGATAAGTTGAGTTACCCTGTGATTATCTCTTTGTTCTTTGCTCTTTATATATAAATCACTATAATTAGCTATATTTAAAAATGTCTTTTATAGTAAGAGATTGATCAATTTATCTCAACCCTGGAAGAAAATATGACCTCAAAGATTTTAAGTTTGTTGTGACTAAATATCAAGATTTATCAGAAAACACAGTCTGAGACACAGTGAATGTGATTACTGAGTTTATTGCATCATGCTTCATCAAAATAGCAAGGGGAAAATGAACTTCCTTTATAAGGTGGCCTTTTGTTCAAAGAAGGAGTATAGGTTTCATGAATGGCAAGTTATATCAATGATAGCACTGCGGTCTAATGTGCTCTGGAAGAACTTTTAGGGATAGGAAGGGAAATAAATCAATATGAGAGATAATTTTCATCTCTTGTTTCCTAGTGAATGCACTTGACCCCATGAAATGTTAAATCCTCAGCAGTTGTAGAGGGTAAGCCTTTTAGTTACTGATGAACAGTCTAGATCCACAAGGCTGAGTGTAGAACAGAACCCAGAAGTAGCAGAGTGGGCCCAGCATCCATTATCTTGGTTGAACTAGACAGGAGCTGTGCAGTGAGCACAAATAAGTAAAGAATCTCAGTCCTAGGATGTTGGGGCCACGTTGAATAGATCTTTCTCTGCTTTCCAAACAGACAATCAACAACAAAAGAGCAGACACTAAGAAGAACAGAAGCCATGGAAGCTGAAAATTAGACATATAATGTACATTGAATAGAATGAATGTAGTGGCTGGTTAATGATCAAGGGCAGTTTGTGTCCAGTTTTCTGGGGAAAAGAAAGATTTTTGGGTGACAGTGACAATAGCTTATAAACACAATTGTGAAAATATGATGTGCAATCTTTGATTCTCAAGTGCACAATATTGAACATTTAATCTATTTATGTATCAGTACCTAAAATTATATGCAATGAGTTCCTTTGAGCAATCAAATATTGATCAGCTTGTTAAAGAAAGAATACTAATTATCTTTTCTGGTATTGTGTTCACTTTGACAACAGTAATATTAGTGGGCAAGTTCAACTAGAATTATAGCATGCTCTGCTGACTGTTAGTCATCTAGTATCACTGTATTAGTGGTCCCTGTATTCTGTTTTGTCACTGCTCCATAAAATTCATTGGTGAAAACGTATGTGTAATTCTTGATCCTGACTAGAAAGAGGATGAGAGTTGATCACCAGCACTTGCACATTAATGTCTATACATAGAAGCCAGCTACAAATGTTTTCTCAGACATTTAAAACAGTCTCAAATCTAACTTAAAATTAATGCTTCTTGCTAGAAAGTGTTTTTTTAATACCTCAATTCCATTTACAGGCCAGATGATACTATATCGATTATATCTGATATAAAGTGACTACGGTTGTTAAGATTAAGAGTGTATGAGACTGATATGATCTTAGGATATACTAAGAGTGGGAAAGTCAGTGAGACATGTATTGGCAGGAATCAATGATGACTAGGATAACACTGTTATATGGCTGTGTACAGAGACTAGTGATAGACACACGGGTAGACAAAAAGCTTGTTGTTATTTTCGTAAAAAGGAGGCAGAGCTACTTCTGACTTATATTCAAATACATATGCTATGTGTGGGCATATTGTGTTCTCCAATATATTGTGCACCCTAATAAACTTATCTGGAGTCAGAGAACAGAACAGCCACTAGATAGACATAGAGGCCAGAAAATGGTGGCACACACACACCTTTAATGCTATAACTTTAGAGGCAGAGATCCATCCAGAGCTCTGTGAGTTCAAGGCCACACTGGAAACCGCCAGGCATGGTGACATACACCTTTAATCTCAGGAAGTAATGGCAGGAAGCAGAAAGGTATATAAGGTGTGAAAACCAGGAACTAAGTTTCTTAAGCTTTCAGGCTTTTGAGCAGCAGTTCAGCTGTGATCCATTTGAGTGAGGACTCAAAGGCTTCCAGTTTGAGGAAACAAGATCATCTAAGAAGTTGGCAAGGTGAGGTTGAATGTGGCTTGTTCTGGTCTTTCAGAATTCACCCCAATATCTGGCTTTGGGTTTTTTTTTATTAATAAGGTGTTTTAAGATTTGTGTTACAGCTATGCATCAAGATCAGGTGTTGGTGTTATGTGAAAGAGCAATAACTAATAACCGCTTCTGGGTTTAACTGTTGTGTATGCAGTACTAAAACCGAATCCTCTATTCCAAAACTGTTGACAAGTAGAGTTATCAGCCAGCTTTCACTGTAAAGGAGCACATAAATATTCACAGATGTCATACAACTTCTGTAATAACTCTGGAGAAGATTATCTGAATGAAGTCATTGATGATACCTTAAAAAATAAGAGTGGTAGCTTGAGAGATGCATCAGTATGGGGTTACTGTATAAACATTAAGAGGTGAGTTCAGTTTACCAGGACATATTTAACAAACCCAGAAATGGTCTGCAATACTAGTGCTGGAGATGGGGGTAAGAGGCCAAACAGAGACGGGGAATTTTTGGAACAGGCTGATACACATATGTACACTTACTTATATACACATGGACACACATGTGACCACACATACCACAACCACTACACACACACACACACACACACACACACACACACGAGAGAGAGAGAGAGAGAGAGAGAGAGAGAGAGAGAGAGAGAGAGAG
>CABHPH010157409.1:0-19366 GCA_902168325.1 Peromyscus nudipes | reverse complement strand
GAGAGAGAGAGAGAGAGAGAGAGAGAGAGAGAGAGAGAGAGAGAGAGAGAGAGACTGAATGAACTCTTCTAGTGACAATTCATAAATGAATATAGGAATGTGAGTTTCACATGTGATGAAATATTCTTCTGATTCGATTATTTCAATCCTATGTGTAATATATAAAAATAAAGTGGATCTGGCCCAGTGAGTCAGATTAGCTGGATCCCATTTTACTCTTGCCAGTTTTTACATCTACATTTTTCTACAATGGAACTTTCAGACACAATTCTAATATCATATTCCTTTGAAAGATTATTTTAGACAGAATGCCATTGCCCCACCCCATCCCCAACTCAGATGTATCAGTCTTATCCTGTATAGAAATGGTGTTAGAAAGGATCATTTGTCAGGTTGTTAGAATTGCTGAAGATAGGGAAGAGCAATTGTTTCTATAGTAACCATTGTCTCTAATAGTACAGGTTTGTAACTTTAAAATTTTCAGATGTCTCCCTTGCATGTGAGACAAATTTGTCTTTGAAATATTATGCTGCCTGCTTCTCAGGGAATAATGTAGTCAGGGACTGAGGTGGCCTCTAGTTGCTGATCTGCAAATAAGTATGTCAATCCCACCACCACTGATGTTATTTCATGTGAGTCTGATTGGGTATAGAAGAGGAAACTGGGCTTCAGATGCAATTACAGCTCATCATTCACCTGGATCCATCTTGGCAAAATCTGGAACAGAGTTTTCAGCTAATCTGAATCTGGAATCTTGAGAAAATCCTAAGGAAATTTCTGTCACTCGATCACTAACATGATGGCTCATTTCATGCATGAAAACTTGCATGATCAACCCACTAGGACATTTCTCTGAATTCTATGCCCTGCCCAACTACACCATGGCAAATTTAGATCCTGTGTAATTTCAACTGTCATACAACTCCTCTATATGAAGCTGAAAGTCTGTGTATAAATGTTTGTCTTATGTTTTTTTATTTTCTCTGCCTTTAAATTTGAGTTTATTTTCCCACTCCTAACTTTGACTTAAAACAGCAAACTGTTCTGTGGTGAATAATACAAGTGCTAAAAAAAAAATAGCCATTAACTGACAGCTTCTTCCATCTGAGCAAACTGCTAAATTGTTGTAGATCCATAACTCTCTTATGCTATTGCTGATTACTTTGAGAGCAATGGAGATTGTAGCTGGAAGTTTTCCTGCGTCCAACCTGGTCCACAGTGGCTCAGACCCAAGTAAACACACAGAGGCTAATATTAATTAAAACTGCTCAGCCATTAGCTCAGGCTTACCACTGATTAGCTCTTACATTTAAACTCAGCCCATTTCTGTTAATCTATATGTAACCACATGTTCCATGGCTTTATTTTTGTGCCATTGCATGCTGCTCCCTGGACAGCAGTCTGGTGTCTCCTAACTCAGCCTTTCTCTTCCCAGAATTCTCCTTGTCTGCTTATCCTACCTATACTTCCTGCCTGGCTACTGGCCAATCAGTGTTTTATTAAACCCATGTACAAAATCATTATTCCACAGCAGGAGATGATTTGGATCAGAAAATAAAATCCCTTGTTTACTCTCCATAAGAAAATGCCTGCCTCTTTTTGTACCACAGAGCATCCAGTTTTTCTGTTCACACAATGGGTACACAAACCACACAAATTTCTATTGCAGTTTCTCTGTCTTTCCCAACACTCTACCCTGACAAATACAGGCTATATAAAAAACTGTCCTTCCTGGTTTTCTAATACTCAGGCAATGGACCTTAAGTTTGCTAGAAAGAATTCCATAATCCATACTTCTGTCAGGAAACCATACTGATATCTGTGATCTTGGGTGCTGCAGGAAACCACGCTGATGACTGTAATCTGGGCTGCCACCAGAAACCAGGTTGATGCCCATAGTCTATGCTGCTTCTGGCTGCTGTGAGCAGCGAGGCATCTTTTGCAGTGATGGGGGGACAGCAGACTCATAAATGAGAATGAGAGACATTATAGGTTTTTGTGCCAACCTCTTTTCTCCCCAAGCCCCTCAAAAAGAAATGGTCTAGACAGTAAGAAATAGAAGAGAGTATTTAAAAAATTGTTAAAAAAAATGGTGAAATGCAGCTCTTCATGGTTGATGGCTTCTCACAGGGGTAGGATGAGGGTATGGGTTTTCTTTAAGAGGCTGGCCACTGGGAGTTTGACCAGGCTCCAGTGAGTATAAAGAAAACACAAATTGAACTTGTTTGTTTTTGGTTTTGTTTGGTTTTTGTCTCTTCTCTTTTTTTGTTTTGTTTTGTTTTGTTTTGTTTGGGGAAGTGGGAGAGTGCAAGAGTGGGAGGGTCGACCTGGGAGGAAATCAAAAGTAAGTGTGATCGGGGTGCACTGTATGAAATAACAAAATAATTGATAAAAACATGTTAGGGAGAAAAAAATCCCAAAACAGTATGCTTATATCTTGTTGCTTCCATATGTATCATAACCATTGTCCATGGCTTTTTGGGGTATTCACTTACAATGTAAAACTTTTAGAAGGGTATTGGAATGGTTTGATCCACAAACAGTTCCACGTAGTTGTCTATGAAGTTACCTCAGTAAGTGTCTATATGAATACCTCCGAGTTTGGTTTCTTTCATTGATTACCAAATACAATAACAGTTTCAGAAATAAAACAAAAATGTAGCAATTCATTGAGATAAAAGTGTAAATTGTGTGGGGTATAAATATAAAATATCAAATTAGAACAATAAAATTGTACATATCAATTCTATAATACATAAAAGAAACCATTTTTATTTCACAAATATTTTTCTTTTCTAATTCTGTGCCAAGTTTTTAAGAATGTCATAATTTTTTTTCAGTTTCTACTTTTAACGGTTAGTTGTTATTATCATCTTCATTATTTAGATTATAAAAGAACAAAGACTTTAAGGAACGTGTGCAAAGGCACAGAGCTCACTTCACCTAGCTCCAATTTTGTGTTGTTTTCTGTGGTTTTATTGTTTTCTAAAACTAGTGGAATACAGGTAATAGTAGAATTTAAAAGGTTAGCATCCTTATACCACCAAGCAACATCCAAATTATTTGTAAAAAAATAAAATAAAGTTATGAACAGTAAAGTTTTCTTACATATCCTTAGCCACAAGGGTTTTAAGGGGTTGCTAACAATATTACAGTGTAAAACATCTAATTATCTTCCATTATGGATATATATATATATATATATCCATATATATATGCTCATGCCATTTGAATAATAATATTTTTCCATGTATTATATTTGTCTCAATGAACTTGAGTTTACAAAGAGTGAATTTATCTCCCTGTGCCATAGGCAGAGGGAAGTGATGGAAACATTCCATTTAGAACCCAGTGTTCCTCAACCTTTCATTCTCTGCATGTTTGCCACCTATGGGTCTTTGTATTTATTCCCTTTTGCTTCAGGAAGACAGTTCTCTGAAGCTGGCTGGGAAAGATACTGGTCTATGAGAATAGCAAAATGTCATTAAGAGTCATTTTTTTTTGTTGTGTTCCTTTAGTAAAACAGTAGTATTTCTTTTTCCCCTTGGTTACTGGTGATTCTGCTCTCTGGTTTTTAGCTAACTGAGCAGTGTCAGGCGGGTTTGTCTCATGCATGGAGTGGTCCTTAACTCCAATCCGATTAGTTGGTTAGTCTATAAGATTTCTACAAAAGATTAATCAATGATACTAGCATATCTTCAGGCAATTCATCATTATGGATCAAAGATTTTTTAGGTTTCTTGGTATTCACTTTTTTCCTCTGGTAGCATCAAAGTACCTTCCAGTATCATGAAGACTAGTCATTTAGAGGTGAAAGATCTAGGTAAGTACTATCTCAACTTTCCCATGTTTAGTGAGTTCTGTAGGTTTTGTCTTCAGCAATAAGACCTTACTATCAGTTCATGTAGAGCAATCAATACTCTTGGCCGTAGCCAAGTTTCTTTGGCGGTTCCCATGGAGCTCCTTAGGCATTCCCAGAAACTGATGCTTCATTTGGTGAGGATAGATGTACAGCTGATGCGCTGCCTCCCTCCAAACTGTTATTTGGTGATTCCATTTAAATGGCTTTCATATATATAGTGTAAGCTCTCTCTCCTCATATTCTCTCCTTCACTCAACTACTCCATTTCCCTCTCCATTTGATCTTCCATTTCCAGCCACTCTCTATCCATACATTCATCTCTATCCTATTTACCCTTTCTAGGGTAATCAAATCCTCTACCATGTCCATTCTTTTATACCTAATCTGTTTAGTTATATGGATTTTAGCCTGTTTATCAAAGACTTTAAATGATGGACCCGAAGGAAACAATGCTTCTCAACACACCAGGACTCATGCAAATATGAACTCACGGAGACTGTGGCAGTATGCTCATTGCTTAAAATGAACACAGTCTACATACCCAATCCAGAAGTTGTCTCCAATCAATAACCACTCACACATCAAAAATTAGCTTTCTCTACTGGAGTTTCACTGGGTATCCAAATTACTGGAGGTCAGGCCTCATGGCTAATGTAAAATCAACTCAATGGTATTTTCTGAGGTGTTTTGTTTTCTTTTTTTCTTCCTTGTTTTATGTGTGTCATAATGCCTTGTCTGGGTATTTCTTTTCTTTTGCTCTTAGCTTTCAGGTCTTTTGCTTCTATATTACTGTTTTCAATTTTCTGTTTTTTAAGGAATTTCTGTATTACCATGCTTATGTGTTTTTCTTGTCATTTTTCTTTGGCTCCTTTTACATGTTCATTGGTTTGTTTTGTCCTATTCAGCTTTGTTTGTTTTTATCTTATTTTTTATTATTATTCTGTTTTTTATCTGTCACTTTGTTTTCTAATGAAAGAGATTAAGAAAAGATGTGGATTTGGGAAGGAAGGGAGGTGGGCTGTCTGGGAGGAATTGGGAGAATGGTAAACATAATCAGAATATGTTGTATTTTCCTATTCATGGAATACTTAAAATATAATCTTAGCCAAACTCACAAATGTGCATTGTGAGGATGAGTGATTTCCAGCAATAACTGATCTTTCAAACTAAAAGATTAACAAAAAGCAAAATAGACAAGCATACATATTCATACATATTTGTACAAAGAGTTACAAATAATTGAACACATAAAATATAGCACATGAATGATGTAAATAATTAAGAGAATAAATTTTGAAGTCAATAACTGTTTCAATGCGGTCCTGATTTTTAATCATCAATGTAATTCTCTTAGTGTTTTCATGACTCTTAAGCAATTTACTAATTTGCATCCAATATATGATATGTAGTAGAAATCTCTTACAGCCCAGAGTATGGATGCAATAGAAACTTGGGCACAAAATAAAATGACTTGATTCAGTTTTACTTCTTCCTGTTCCACCTCTTTTTGTTTGTTTATTTTGTTTATTTATTTATTTATTTTTTTGAGACAGGGTTTCTCTGTATAGCATTGGTGCCTGTCCTGGATCTTGTTCTTTAGAGCAGGCTGGCCGCAAACTGACAGAGATCGACCAGTCTCTGCCTCCCTAGTGCTGGGATTAAAGGCATGTACCACCACCGCCTAGCCCTGTTCAACCTCTTACAGGGCATAATTCTCTTTAATATTTAATAAAATTCCAGGCTCACACGAGGGATAGTTTTGACTTGTTTCACAGTACTAAGGTATCAAATGTTTCCATAAAGTCTACTCACAGACTTGTTTAAATGTGTATATAAATATTTCTGTAAATTCAGAACTCTAAATTTAAGATTAAATTTATCATTTCATAGATCTAGATTATTTCATTTTAAACATCCTCCAACTGTAAAAGCCCAACAATGTTTCTTCCTATTGTAGTATTTTCTCTGGTGCCTAGACCCAGAAGAATAAATTTGTTTTAAGATCATAGCGAGAGGGCCGGCATCTTATGAAGGGCAGCCATGGTATACAGCTGACCTCATCCTGAATGACACACTTTACCACTCTTGGGGTTTTTTTTGTTTTGTTTTGTTTTGTTTTTTGTTTTTTGTTTTTTGAGACAGGGTTTCTCTGTGTAGCTTTGCGCCTTTCCTGGAGCTCACTTGGTAGCCCAGGCTGGCCTCGAACTCACAGAGATCCGCCTGGCTCTGCCTCCCGAGTGCTGGGATTAAAGGCGTGCGCCACCAACGCCGGGTCACTTTATCACTCTTTTAAGGCAATAACTCTGTGCTCTAGAGGACTCTGTCACTTACAGTTGATGGTGCATTCTGATGTATAATTTTCCCTGCTCCATTTCTAGGAGCTTCTCCATTTTCAAAGTGTTGGTCTTTTTGTTTTTGTTTTTTATATATGTTGGATGAATAATTTAAGCCTATTAAATCATAAAGGGACATCTAATGTTACCTATTTGTTTATCTGTCTATCTATCTATCTATCTATCTGTCTGTCTGTCTATCTATCTATCTATCTATCTATCTATCTATCTATTTATTTATTGAGACAGGGTTTCTCTGTGAAACAGTCCTGGCTGTCCTGGAACTCACTATGTAGACCAGGCTGGCCTCAAACTCACAGAGATGTCCCTGCCTCTGACTCCTGAGTACTGGGATTGAAGACATGTGCCACCACTGCCTGGCTGACATCTAACTTTAATCTTCAGTCATTTTGAGGAATGAGATTGTTGGAAAATATCACATGCTCTCAGCTTCACTGTACATAAGCGAATTCCCTCTGTTCTTGTCAGGAGGATTGCTGTGGCGATGAGGTTCCTTACCCTTGGGGAGAGATTTGCTAAGACCTAGAACTCACCAATACTTCCTCTGAGTTTCCAAGGTTTATCGTGATGGTGGAAGCATCTTTCTGGACCTGGATTTGGATTAAAAGGTGGCTAGCTTGGGTAAGCTCCAGGACATCTGAAAATCTTGCACAGATTCTCTGTTCCATGTTTGGAGTTTTCACATAACTTGCCACCTATGATTTTTGTTGCTACTCAAGGTTTCACTGAACAGAAGCTTGAAAATGACTCAGTTTTTATACACACACACACACACACACACACACACACACATATACATTTTCATATTTATATAAATAGTTTCATATTTGTAAACTGAGAAAGAATTCTGTAAGGCTTAAATATTTAACATCATTAAATAGAAAAAAATACACATTGATTTAAGACAAGGGACTTTTTGATAATATATATTGAAAATTGTAGGCTGTGGAAGAATTGTTCATTATGAGAAATTGTATCATAAAGTGGCAGAGGAGAATAATGAACTATCGGATTTATGAAGGTTAACCTATTTTTTCTTAAGTCAATCTACTAATGGCAAGCAGGAAGCAAGTAGTCTCATATATTGAAAGTTTGCAAATACTTAAAAAGTGTATATGTTCAGAAGTTTGAAATAATTCCACTAAAATTAGAAGCTATTTATTTCTATTATCGTTTATTCTATTTTCTCCCATTTCCACTAACTTCTCCTTGTCTGCCTGCCTATCTACTTATCTATCCATTATCTCTTGTATTTCTATGTTGGAAGTCATTCAGAAAAAAAGGAGACACCTACTGAGATAAAACACTCATTTTATGGCACTATTTAAAGGTTTCTGCAGCTTTATACATATTACTTCATTAATTTTCACAATATCCTGTGAAGTGAGTAGGTGGAAACTATTTCTCATTTTATGAATAGATAAAGTTAGGTAATGTGAACTTACAGAAAATGTTAATAGAGGACTGAGGTTTAGATACAAAATACCTTTTCGGTAACTTGCCTAGCTTTATTCTAGAAATTAATTTTACGGTTTATAGCTTATTCAGGGTTCTTGAAACACTAGTAAATTAAAATATTTTTATGAACAAATAGGAAATCTTGTCAAACATAGTAGGATTTTTCATAAAAAAAATCGTTGAAAATATAGTTTGGATACTTTAATCTGTTCAAAGCCTTCCTAGATAATCCTGTTAATTGCAGTAACAACGTCACTTAACTTTCTGTTGAGTGAGTTATTGTGTCCAAACCACTGCTTCAAAAACCAAACATTTCCCATTTTTTCAATCCAGATATCCAAAATAACATGAGGAAGTAGCAGCTCATTGAACTATAGAAGTGCAGTAAAGCTTTTGCAAGGGGCTGAAAAAGAAATCTGTTTCTGAAATAACATTATTGGCATGACTCAGATTTGAGAAAGTATGGAGAAATTTTCTGGAAAAGTCCTTGCTGGTTATTTGTCAGGGAGTTTCTCATTTCCTTGCTTTATCTCCACAGGCAACAATATTGTTCACCTTTCTAAGATCTTTACAAATTGTTTTACTGGCCTTCTCATTCAGGATAAATTGTTCCTGACCTATCTTTAACTTTTTATTAGTTTTATCTTGGTTTTCATGTAGAAAGAGTATTTTCAAAATCAAGTTCAGGTAAAGATATTTAAAAGTCATTTATTTTATCCATTCACTCTTGAAAATTGATATAAACCTGTAGAATACATCAGATTTTGCAATTAACACTCCAGGGTAGAGCTATGAAACCAGATAGCACTGCGCATTAGGATGATTTCTGGTTTCAAGATATGTATATGGAAGCATGTACGTATACATATACATATCCATTTAGTGCTTCCATACCTCATAAGAGCACATTGGCTTCAATAACAGAAGTTTTTTAGGTACAGCCATGAATGGTGCAAACATAAGACTAAACTGTTGATGAGTCTGGTTTCTTTTATTCCTCAATCCTTGGCTAACAGATGACTGTATTCTGATGTGACCATCCTGTCCTTCTTTTGTCTCCATGTCCTAAGCTCCTATAACGGCATTTATTAAGTGTAATTAAGCTTGATTCATATGACCTTAATTGTCTTCACACCTTAAAGGCTTCATCTCTAAGTACAGTAATATACAAACATCCCAGAAGACTCTGATGAATTTTGATGGAAAATAATAATCTTTATTGACACATAGCTCTAGAAATAGGTCTGATCTGCCTTTGCTGAAATATAAGTAATTATAACAGGAATTTCTCAGTTCTTATCTTCCTGAAGGAAAGAATTCCATTCAGAAACACAAATAACTTAAGCAGTTCATTTAGCGAAGAAAATCAACTCAAGCACTACAAAGACAGATTGGAGTGGGATGCCCCAAAGGAGGGTAGAACACACAGTGGAGTGCTTTGTTGCACATTTTAAAGTTTTATAAATAATTATGAAGTAGATGACATATTAACAGAACAAGAGGATAACTTTTACTCCCAAATCATGGTACGCTGATATTAACTTTTAGAATATGTTGTCTGCCCATGGTCTTCGGGGTTATTGTTTTGCTGTTGATTTCATACTAGGGAAACAAAACATACCCTACCAAAAAAAGTTTGATGAAATCAAAGACAATTAAGTCAAATAAAAAAAAGAAAAGAAAAACCATAAAGGTTAATGAAATGATGAAGACAATTAAGAATTAGATAATCATATTCAATAAGGATACAGAAAAAAATGAGAAATCAAGGTTAGCTGGAAGTAGAATTGAAAAACTCAACCCAATCAAAAAATTCATGGACAAGCCTTCAAAACACAGTGGATCACATGAAAGAATATCAATCATAAGGAATAAGTGGAAGAATTAAGTAAATTAAGACATATTTATGAATAGCTCATATTATATATAATAATGAAATCAGACATTGAAAATTATTTAGTTAGTTTTTAAGTTATCAATCTGTGACCATGACTACATTTGCATCTATTGTATATTTTTTCATTTTTATATTAATGATTATATTTTACTCAACCTTTTATTTTAAGAAAGCTTTTTTATTTTGTCTACAATATATTCTGTTGATTTCTGAATTAATATTCTTTAAAAATGAATTCCTCAGGTTATATATGTCAAAAGTTATAAGCATATACATATAAATTAAAGAGTTTATATTGTTTATATTGTATAGTTTTGAATCTCATTTTCTGTGGTTATGTAAAGAGAGTAAGAAACAATATTTCAAAAAATTAATTATAATGACAAATATAATTTCACCATCTTCATAAAAACATTAGTAAGAAAACCACATGACATCCATTGTTTCCCTGGTGTAAAACATGACACATATAACTATGTTCATTTTCCTATGTTGATTGCTGCATATGAATTCTTGGATATGTGTTTTTCAATTGGAGTAATCATGTAAATTAACAGCCAAGGAAGGAGCCACAAAAATGTTTTCTTAGAAATTTCAAAGGAAATGGAATAGAAGACAGGATGTTTGATTGAAGAAGAAATTAACAATGGAAATGAAATAGTTAACTATTGTGGGAATGGAAGAGCAAGCTAGACAGAGGAGAGACTATGGAAAGAGATAACAGCAAATACCTTTAAAAATGTCATATGATAACTTACTACTATATAACCATATCCCCAAAATGTGCCTATACAATAATAAAGGGAGTTTTAATGGAATTAAGGGGAGGGGAATTGCTACCCTCATTAATAGACTATCAATTTTAAAACCTGGTGTCAGATAGGGATTATATCATTTTGAGATTATGCTAATCAGTGTCCCATAGACCCAACAGACATTAGGGACTATTGCTGTCACATTTGTTTACCCTCCAGTATTTTCTGGTAAAACCATATTGCTAAGGATACCACATATTTGAGTAATAGGGCATGGAAAAATCAAACTGTGACTGACTTACAATCTTTATCCTTAGTGGCTGATTCATAGTATTGAAAAATTCTATTTACACCACCAGGGGAGAAAATTATGGGTGCTTTCATTGGGACAGTAAGTTTTCTTCAGGGATGGTGGATCTGAAATTCTGTTCTTTCCATGCTCTATTAGATGACCCTACACCTCTGCGTGTATGATCAGCACTAAATAGAACAACTACTTTTTGAGAAAGAAAACAAACAACAATAATAACAATAATACACCAGAACTCAAGTTGGGAGGACACTATGGTTGGAGGTAAAGGAAAGCACATGAAGGAGGGGGGATTGACGGTATGCTTATAAAAAAAATCAATAAAAATGTAAAACAAGTGGAGGGTGTGTACGATGGCAGTGATATCGCCTAATGATAAAACCACTTGCCACTAAACTGAGGTTCTGCTTTGCATCCCTGCCAACATGCTGTGAAAGTCAACTTCTACAAGTCCTCTGAATTCCATTTAAGTACATGGCAGAGATGCACACACACACACACACACACACACACACACTCATACTAAATAAATATATAATAAACAAATACAGTGTTTTGAAATTACATGTGAAAACAAAATGAAGTGTATCAAATGTAGCCATAATAAAATGTAAATGTACCTTTTATTAAATATACAACTTCATTAATTTTTTTCTTAGAAGCAAAAGGTATGTTCAGGCCTTATATTGTAATGTAACATGTAGGATTACTGGTACATATTATAATCAAGACAAAAGCTTCTTTTCAAATAATCAAAATTATAGTTGCTAATGCTATCATATAAGAGTATTATAAACATGCTTGAAAATTTCTGTCATGTACACTGCAATTTATCAAATTTGAAAGCAAAGTGGTGAATTTTTTTATTTATAAGAAATGTATTTGTATATTCCATTGTTGTTAAGCAGAAGACATGAAGATAGTATGAGACTGCCTTATCCCTAAGATAGTCATGAAATTCAGGCAATTTAAATAATAAAGAGGAAAGATTCTAGAGCCAGGATATGAAGGAGTTGGTTATGAGACTGTCTCCTAGTGATGTCTGAAGCTACATCCATAAAATTTCACCAAAATGACGGCCTAAACATGAGCTGAGCAAGTATGACATAAAAAGCAGGCTAAAGCAGACAGAGGGAAGACCATGAAGCCTAAGTCCTACACAAAATAACTGAGACAGCTGATCAGCTTGAACTGTTTGGGAGGCACCCAGGCAGTGGGACCAGCACCTGTCCTTAGTACATGACTGGCTGTTTGGAACCTGAGGCCTATGCTGGGACACTTTGCTCAGCCTGGGTGAAGGGAGGAGGGGACTGGATCTGCCTGGACTGAATCTACCAGGTAGAGCTGAATCCCCAGGGAAGTGCGTGCCCAGGGGGGGATGGGAAGGGGGGGGGGGGGGGGGGGGGGGGGGGGGGGGGGGGGCGGAAGTGGGATGACAGGGGAACCCATGGCTGATATGTAATATTAAATCAAATTATAAAAAATAATAAAATAATAATAAAAGAAGGAAGATTAAAAAATAATAATTCTACTGGTAAGTGAGGACTGTTGAAGTAAGGGAAATCACCTTTCCACTGGAAGACCACACCACTTGCTAATCTAACACCAAAAGGTCAGCAATAAAAGCATACAGACTGAGCAGGTTATATTTAAGAATAAGTATGTCTGTACATGTGCACACAGGATTGTAACAAAAATAGGTTCAAAAAGTGGCCATAAATTTGAAAGAAAGCAAGGAGTGATATATGGTAGGGTTTGGATAGAGGGAGTAAAATGAATGGAGAATTGATGTAAGTACATTATAATTTTAAAAATAAAATATGATTTTAAAAGTATTGCATAATCTCCTTCTGCCTTTCTGAGTGGAAAGGCAACTAGAAGGGACCTCTGACTCTAAAACAAAAGAAAATGTAGTCCATGATGCTTATATGACTATAAACTATTTTTATTGCCTTCACTTCAAGAGACAGACAGAATAGAATCAGATAGTGTCCTTAGAATAAGTTTGCTCATTAAATAATGAAAGAAGCATTATAGATTCTAATAGTAAATATGTATTAATATTTCTAACTATGAAAAAACAAAACAGAATAAAATAGGATTTTGTAGGCAATAGCACATTGTAGTGGTTGAAGAAATATATAATGGCCAAAATCAATGTAAAAGAAATATGGCTTCAAATATTCGCTCATACATCACTTTTATAATTTAAATATGTTCTAAGTTCTGATTAATGTGCTGCTCTTCCTTCCATTATTTTCTTTACTTCATTCTCTATTTTTTCTACTACTCTATTTCATTCAAATTCAATTTTAGAAAATTACACGTCTATTAAAATAGTATTGTCAGGTAGAGAGATGTGTAGAGGTTAAGAGAACTGACTGTTCTTCCACTGGACCGTGTTTCGATTCCCAGCATCCACATGGTGGCTCACAAGTATCTATAACACAAATCCCAAATGATCTGATATCCTTTCTTTGATCTAAGTTGGCACCAGACACGCATGTGGCACAATCATACATGCAACCAAAATACCCATCTGCATAAAATAAAATAATAGCAATAATTAAATATAGGATTGTTCTCATGATTTTATTAAAATGTATAGCTTACATAGTTTCACAAAGCTGTATAACATGTATGGGTGGGCATTTTCAGAACAGTACAAGATGATCTAAAGAAGCAAACCAATAAGAGGGCCAGGGAAAGTTCCTTTGCACATTGACCTATACCTTTTGTGGTTTAAGATAATGCTGCTCAGCCAGAAAATCTTGAAACAATATAATCTTTGCGAGTCAGGTGACCTACTTAGCTAGGTTTTTCATATTCTCAAGGCTCTATGCTTTTCTGTGGATGAGAATTGGACTCAGGAACAGTAAATGTAGACACAAAGATAATTGGAGAAAAAGTTGACTTTACACTATTGAAAAATACCTGAAAGATTGATTTGCTGTTGATATCTTAAACAATATTGGTGGACAAAAAATATTATAATGATTTTCAATTGGGATCATGTGGTTACCTAAAACATGATTGAATAAGTTAATAATCATTCTAAAGGAAAAATACTTATTAGTAATTTTTTTTTGTTTAACCAAATCATTTACACTGTGTCAGGATAAGGAATTTCATCATCAGTGTTCTAACCAATACTGTATACAGATTCATGGATATACTTTTCTGAACTACAAAGTTTTTCTTGATTTGTCACTTTATAGAACCATTAGTTACATACGGAAAAAATGAAAATTTAATGATCCCAGCTCTGAAATGTGCATTTTAATTCACAGAATGAGTTGTAGACATTGTGGTTTTTCTTTAACTAATATGTCAAAGATGTATAGAATACAATAACAGTTGTCATAACACTTTTCTAGACTCTCCTTAAATGTGTTTACTTCATCTTCCCAATGAAGCCTCATAGCAACACTGAAAGCCATTTACTTTCATTGTAGTAGAGATAGTAAAATGATTCTCTGTATACACACTAAAATGTCAGGGATGTTCAGTGTACACAAAGCTGAGATATGACAAAGAAAAATTTCCTGTTAGAGTAAACTGTATCTTTATGCAGTTCCAACTTCATGATACAACCAATATTGCATGATGTAGGAAGAGAGAGAGAACATTTCAGACACGAGCTAGATTGACAGCTTATGTGTTACTTTCATAAGGGATTGCTCACTTCGGTGTAGAATTTATAAAAATATCTCAACTTGACTGTGTGAAACCGAATCACAGGACTATGGCCTTGTGTTTGCCACACAAGTTGCCTATAAACTGATGGATTGATTTTAATTTGACCTTGGCAGCTTTCGTTAACCCTCCGAGGTATTAGTCTTGCTCTGTTCCAGACCTTTTCCTTGAACTCTGCATTTGGACACTAGCCTCCTTCTAAAGATTTGTCTCAGGGGCCTGAAGCAGGCTGTCAGTCATAACTTTGTGGTCCTTGACCGATATGGTGTGTCAAATCAAAGCCTTTAGTCATTTTACCAATTATGTCTTTCAAGAAATTTTCCTTGTCTAAAATAGTAGTCCATAGCTTATGAACAATGAATTTTATTTGAAAAGAAAAACCTTAAACAATGTTTTTCCTAATTGAATAATAATATTATGAAGATGTGGGGGTTATCTAAAAAATATCTGGGTTTTGCTCATGATTCCTCATGATTCTCCATTTATGTTAGCATTTTATACTCACATGAAATAAAAAAAACAAATGAGACATTGACCATTTTTACAATAATTCATTATTCATGAACTACAAGATATGTTATCAATTTCACAGTCTAATATGTGTTCAATTTTTAAAATTCTCCAATATTGTTTCTAATAGACACATTTACATATGATATATATGTATGTATGTATATATATATGCAATTTACCTACCAAATTTGATTTGACATCATAAGTTTTCTGGTTGTTTTTTTCTGATATCTTTCCTGATGTTTCCTGTTCTCTCTTAATTCATTACTAATTTCAATAGTAATTTTATTTACCTTTATTGACCAATAAAATTATTAATAACTATAATAAGGAAAACAGGATTTTATTAGTTTTAACATTGAGAATATTTATAGCATTTAGGGTGGTATTATTTTAAAAAGTTATGTATACTATGAATATGAAAATGGTCTATTATCAGTTGTAATGCTTGAAATTTCATTATCAATTGATAATATTATCATTTTAGTACTCTTCTTTTCTAGTTTGCTTTCTTTTACTGTGATAAACACCCTGACCTGTGGGGCGTTTACCCACCAACCCCACAGCTCCCCAGAGTTTTCTTGAGTGTGAGCAGCAGGAAATATTAGATAGAAGGATTTATTGTGGAGAATCTTGTGGAGATAAACAGATAGAAAATAAAGGATAGCCTTGAGAGGCCCTGGAACCTATTCCAAAGGCCCGACTGTCTCTGCCCCAGGGTTTTTATAGAGACGCCAAGGGGTGGAGCAAATGACCTCCTCCCCCAGCACAGCTAAGTGCAGACCATCTCAGACACCAGCACTCAGACCTGTGGTCCTGATCATCCTCTATGCGGACCTGCTGGGTAAAGCCACAAGGAACCCGAAAACGGGCTCCCACAATGACCAAAAGCAACATTGGGAGGAAAGTGTTTGTTTGGCTTACAGGTCCACGTCAAAATCCATCATTGCTGGAAAACAAGGCAGGAACTCAAAGAAGAAATCTGGAAATAGAACCTTAAGTAGAACTATGGAACAATGAGCTGCTTATTAGCTTGCTCCTCACTGTTGATTACTTACTCAATTTGTTTTTTGTTTATTTGTTTGAAACTAATTCATGGCAGAAGTTTGAATATTCACAAGGGGCTCTGGCACCATTTCCAGAATCTCTGAAAGTGCTTTCATTTCTGTACTTCTTTTCTTAGACATTTTGTACTGAAAAAATTTGTGTTCATACAATGTAGTTGGATGATGTTTTTTCCTCTCCTGCCTCCTCCCAGATCTTTGCAACCTGCTAACCAGCTCAATTCCATTTTTCTTATATCTGTCTGTCATTATAACTCAAGGTGAAAAACAAACAAACAACTAATAAAAATAAGAAAACAAATCAAGAAGCAATACAACCAGTAGCACCAGCACATGGGTAGCACAGATAACAGTGGGTGGTGCTCCTCAAAGCAATTAGTAATAAAAAAAAATAATAATACTCTACTGACCTCCCTACAGCCTTGTCTGACAGAGGATTTTTTTAAAATTGGTATTATTTTCCCAAATGAATTCAGCCTTGGTCTAGCTAAAAACAAACAAACAAACAAACAACCCTAACCAGCTGAATTACTAAACCATGCAAACTGTTATCAGGCAAAATAACATGAAAGTGATTTTAATTAATCTTAGACAATGAAAAGATATAATTATTTTGAAATCATTTGGTTATAATAGTCTTTTAAATTCTCATTTGTTATGAAATGATTCATACATGTTACCTCTGGGCTAGTTTTCTAGTTTATTCTCAATGGAATAGAAAAAAAATAGCTTCTTCAAGTCATATTTTTACTCAGTTTTAAAACAAAGCAAATTCTAGGAAAGGTAGTCATTTACTAGAATATATACTTAATAAATGGAAGGTAGTATTAAGAATTAGGAAAATATAATGATTTTCTATAATCAGTTATTTTCATAAAATTGAACATTCACAATATACTATAGATTGAAAAACAATACACAACAGTATTTTTTCACAATCTTATTTGATGGAATTTCTTTTACATGTTGTTTTTAACTTTTAGCCTTTTTTGAAAGGTAGAACTGAAAAAGCAAGTTGATAGATTTTACATCAAAATAGATGTTTTTTTCTTCTTGTTACATGTGTATTTATAGACAGCTAGGAAATATGAATGGACTTTAATAACTAGCATTCCACCAACACACCACATAGTAAAATAGCCAGCTTGTATTGAAGAAAGATTGCAACATTGAAAAGTGAGGGTAGTTGTTGGAAACCTTGGAATATGAGAAGTAGATAGTCTGTCATAAAGAACCTGACAGCAAATGTTGAAGCTGTGGAAATTGGAATAATACTGGTTTTTATGCTGCACTTACCAAGAGTTTTATAGTCCTCTTCTGGATTACAATAACAGTAAATCCTGCCTAAGATACTGTATACATTGCAACTTTGTTACCATGGATAATAAAAACAATCTTCCCCTCTCTGTGTCTCCCTCTCTTACCTGTCTCCCTCAAGTAAATATTTATAATGAAAGCCTGATCTTTGTTTTCGTTAGCACAGAGAGTACTGGATCTCATGTTCTGACATTATTTATGTTGAACCTCTGGAACTCCTCCTCTCCATCCTCTCCAGACTTGTACCCTTTCACATCCAAGAGTCTCCTAGTGTCCTTGCAAAGTTAATGTCATGTGTATTCCATTCCTCTCAGCTGCTCCCCTTAAAGTCCCTTTCTCCTTTCTTCAGTCCCAATCCCAATTCATGACCCTTATACACACTCACTCCCCCATGAATATATCACATACAAATTAGAAACACTGGTCTACAAATGAGAAAGACCATGAGCAGATTTTCTGAGTATGGATCACCTCACTTATTATAAAAAAAATCTACATCCACCCTTTTCCCTATAAATATCCAGATTTAACTTTTTAAATTTAACTGCAAATAAATTTAATTCCATTATATTTAGCATCATCTTTTCCTTACCCATTTGTCTGTTCATCAATACCTAAGCTGATTCCATTGGCTTGCTATTGTGAGCAGCAATGAACATGAATATGTATCTCTATGGTAGTATTTAGAGTCCTTGGATTATATGCCCAGATGAGGGCCATAGGGTAGTTCTATTTTGTTTTTTGTTTGTTTGTTTTTTGAGTAATTTCATAACACTATTCATGGTGATTGTATCACTATACATTCCCACTGTCTTAGTTAGGGTTTCTTTTCCTGTGAAGAGACACCATGAGCACAGCAACTTTTATAAAGCAAAAGCATATAACTGGGGTGGCTCACATTTTCAGAGGTTTAGTCAGTTATTATCAGTGTGCTACATGGTAGCGTACAGTCAGGCATGGTGCTGAAGAAATAGCCGAGTGTCCTACACCTTGACTTGCAGGCAACAGGAAATGATCTGACTCACAGAACATGGCTTGAGCATATATGAGACCTCAAAGCCTGCCTCCACATCGACACACTTCCTCCAACAAGGCCACACCTCCTAATAGTGCCACTCCCTTCTGAGGGAACTTTTTCTTTCAAAGCATCACACCCACCCAGTGTGGATAAAGGATTCTCTGTTCCTCACACACCAGCCAGAAATTTTCTTCCTTTCATTTCTGATTGCTACTATGACTGTAAAGGGATTAAATCTCATCCTAATTTATTCTAAACTTCTCTGATGACTAAAAATTTTAAATATAGCATGCTATATTTAACAAGGAGAGCACTGGATGGATGTGTTACCTTTAACTGTAGTAGCTTTGGAACACGTTTAAAGTTACATGACATCATAAATTTTAATTTTCAAATGCTGATGTTTGTGATATAAAAATAAATAATAGAAAGTAACATTGAATCTCAAATTGCAAAAATGTATTTTAATAAATTACTTTTACTCCTATAAACTATGGGGAAAAGCTGCTCTAATCAGCAATTTATTCCTCTTTAAAACTTTGGAATCTGTGAGTGTGTGTGTGTGTGCATGTGTGTGTGTACATGTAGATATACTTGCAAATGGGAGCACATGTAGAGGCAGAGGTTAATATCAGAAGTCCTTGTCAATCTCTTCTCCATTTCCTCTTTTTTAGCAGGGTCTCTCAACTGAATCTTTTTTTTTAAATTTTTTATTTTTATTTTATTTTATTTTATTTTACAATACCATTCAGTTCCACATATCAGCCACAGATTCCCTTGTTCTCCCCCCTCCCGCCCCCCTCCCCTTCCCCCCAGCCCACCCCCCCATTCCCACCCCCTTCAGGGCAAAGCCTCTCCGGAGGACTGAGATCAACCTGGTAGACTCAGTCCAGGCAGGGCCAATCCCCTCCTCCCAGGCCGAGCCAAGTGACCCTGCATAAGCCCCAGGTTTCATTCAGCCAAATCTGAATCTTAAAGTTAATGTTTCACCTATCCTGTAGGCCAGTGAGCAGCACAATCTTCCTTCTCCAACCTCAAGTGGGATGTCACAAGTGCTTGCTTATACTGAAATTGCCTATTTACATATGTGTTTGCTATCTGAACTCAGGTCCTCATGCTTCC
>CABHPH010157408.1:0-13575 GCA_902168325.1 Peromyscus nudipes | reverse complement strand
CACACACACACACACACACACACACACACACACACACACACACACACACACACAGCTTCAATCAACGAAAGCCCAGAAAGTGGCAATAGAGGAAATGGAATAATGAGTCAGTTCACTCAGACATAAGCATCATTTCAACATTTTTTAAAGTTCTCTTCTTAGTGTCTTGATGAATTTTTAAAATGTTTTATTTCATCTTTCTTTGTGAATGTATTTGGAGGTCAGAGGACAATGTGAAGGATTTAGTTTTCTCCCTCCACCATGTGGGTCCCAGGGATCAAACTCAGGTCTTCAGGCTTGGCAGCAAGCATCTTTTCCCATTGAGCGATCTCACCGGTCCCCTCCCTCTTGATGAAACTTTGTTTTCTTTAACGTCAAAGATTTTGCTTTGGGCTGGGCAGAGGTGGCGCACGCCTTTAATCCTAGCACTTCGGAGGCAGAGGCAGGCGGATCTCTGTGAGTTCGAGGCCAGCCTGGACTACAGAGTGAGTTCCAGGAAAGGTGCAAAGCTACACAGAGAAACCCTGTCTCGGAAAACCAAACAAAAAAAAAAAAAAGATTTTGCTTTGGGTTTGTATGTGCAATACACAAACTTGTCCTAAACTTGTCCTCATATATCTCTGTGTGTTATCTTAGTAGGGTGTAGTGTGTGTGTGTGTGTGTGTGTGTGTGTGTGTGTGTGTGTGCATTGTGTACATGTGTGTGCATGTGTATGTTCAAGTACTGGTTATAACAGCTTACATATCCATAAATGTTAAAGATATTTTTAAAATATACAATATTCTCTTCAAGGTACCCAGAAGGTGATACTAGGATGAAAATGTGATTCTTAAAAGCAGAATTGGACACTAGGATTTTACTAACATTTACAATTAACCACTTGCGCAAAGTAGAAGGTGAAAATAGATGTCCAAGGCTGCCCTCTGACCTCCACAACTGTGCTGTGACTCACAACCTACATCCACACACATCCATCCATTCATGCAGATACATGATACACACATATGAATACATGTTCCCATCTTACACATACACACACACACACACACACAGAGAGAGAGAGAGAGAGAGAGAGAGAGAGAGAAGACTGAATGGTAATTGCCCCTATCAATTCCACTTGCTTAGAACTGTGGGCAATTTGTATCTCAGGATACCTGTTGATGCCTAGAGCTTATTTAGGTCCCCAAAGATGGGGTGATGTGCCAATATTTACTATACCATAAATTAAAATTTTAAATGTAAACATTCCCTTCCTTAATAAAAATTATAAAACATTCATATGAAAAGTAGCATTAATCTTCACAAGAAAACACTTTGCAAGAAGAGTGACATGATCTTCTGCTTTTGTGACTCCCTTTAATGCTGGATCAACAAAAAGCAACTGCCTTCTTATGCCCCCTGTTCTCCATTCAGTCTCCCAACAGGTAGATCTCTTAAGGAAGGAAAAATAACCACACAAATGTGTGTCCAAGAACAAGAGGAGTAGTTTACTTGCCCTTTCTAGACAATTCTGGAAACTGTTTTGTAAAATTATACCAACCTTAGTCAGAGAAAGTTTCTAAAGTCTAATTACATAAGGACTTCTAAATTATATATGTAAACACTTTTATTCTTTGGGGGTTTTATTGTTTTGTATTGAAACAGAATCTTATGTAGCCCAGGCTAGCCTTGAACTCTACATGCAGTCAACAATGACTTGAACACAATCTTTGGGTCTCCTCCTGATCTGCTAAGATTATAATTATGTCCCATCACACCCTGCATGTTTTTACTCTTTATACTAGAATTTATTAGTCTTGCACTGTGAATCCTAAAATATCGTCTTCATTATATTATTCTCCTCCTTCAAATGTTCACATTTTTGTGATCTACTATCAAAGATTAACTTGTATTAATGTTACCTCTGAGACCACATCAGAAAAACATTAAGGAAATCTTAAGAAATCTCAAGCTCACAGAGGTAGACAAGGGTTTTCAAAAATTCAAATTTTTATTTCAGAGTTCAGATTTTCCTATTTTTGATCTTGTGCATCCCAGCAAATGTCTGTTTTAAGGACACATTTGAACAATCACAGTACATGTCTCCTCAAGTAGTCATGGTATCCCATTATTATTTAAAGGATGGGTAATTCACTCCATACCCCATACCTGTCTCACTCCCATGTAGAGCAGGAACACTTTGCATGGATCTCCCATTGTCTCAGCAAATGTTAAAGCATTAGTACTCAAGAACGGAGTTAAGGGGTCTGAGAGACAGCACAGTGGCTAAGAGCCTTGCTGCTGCAGAAGACCAGAGTTCAGTTCCCAGAACTCATGTTAAGCAGCTCACAACCATCTATAATTCCAACTCCTGGGGTTCTGATTACATTTTCTAGTCTCCATGAGCATCAGAACACATGTGTTCAAGTTCACACATGTAACATAAATTAAAAGGATCAAGTTGATACAAATAATAAATTGCATTGTTTTGTTGAAGACATTCTTTTAAAAATTGGCTTTCAAAAATCTTCTTAGGTACTGTGCACAGTGCCATGGCTCCTCTTGGTTTTAGTGATAATTCTTTGACTAATGCTAGAACTTTTAGCCACTGTGGCTTTTGTATCGTCACTAGCCACCATGAAAAGGTCATCTTACACTACAGTGTCACTACGAGAATAGTTTTGACTCGTGTATCCTTTGGTGTGCCTTGAGATCCAGGAGTTGCTGATGGCTTCATTCCAAACTCCTCTCTTAAAAAATAAAAGTCCATTGCTGAGGAGTTCTCTCCTATAAACATTCCCTGAATGAGTGGAGGAGACACGAGTATGGGGTACTTTCACACTCTGAGAGAATGTGCCCATCAGAGATGCTAGACTGCATGACATTTTCCTTTCTAGTACTCAGAGAGGTTCAAAATGGATTCATGAAATGGTAGTGACATATTCTAATGGAAAATAGGTGGATCTTTGGAAATGGGATTGCTAAAGAAACAGCATTTTCTTAAAGTATCCCTTCAGGTGTCTGAGGCATACTTTGGCATATTTCATACCATGTGCCCTGGGTACAGGACAGCTTAGGAGTGGTACTCTAACATAGGTCACTCACAGTGTTAGTGAATGTGGGAAGATGATTCAGAGTCCTCTCAAATTTCTAGGCAGCTGTACCCCAAATGAAGGGTTTAATTGGGGTGGAAAATTGGCGTTTCATTGGTGGAACACACTCAAGATTGGCACACTAACACCTCTGCCATTGCTAGACTGAGTGAATGCTCTGAACAGAAAGGCAGTGTGCAGCCTTGAGAAAGAGTGCTACTCATTGTGAGACTATGCTCAGGTTCCTCATGCTGCCGTCTGTCCCTGCTCACCTGAATGCATGCCATCTGTCCCTGCTCACCTAAACTACGATGGTAGAAATCTCTACCTCTGCCTTTGCTCAAGGTTGGCAAAGAGCTTAGAAAACAAAGACAGCTGATACATAACTGGGTTTTGAACAACAACAACAAAAATGCTTACTATTTTAAAAAATGAATTATTACCCACTCACTCACAGGGTTTGCATTTGTGGGGGTTCAGTTTGAAGCTTCTCTTTGGAAACCATACTGCCTAATAACAAGGTGGTCAAGAGCAAAACCCCAAATCCTTATTATATCAAATTATAAAAAGCTTCTGCTGTTTGAAAAATAAACTATCAAAACGAACAGTTGGAGAACAAAATGATTTCATCACAAAACCCAGGAAATTGAAAATAAAGAAAATAAACAGAAGCAAAGAAAACAAGTCGCAGAAAACATTTGAATTAACAGAACAGCTAGTTAACCAGATACTTTCAATTTTAAGTGTGAAGTACACGCACAACAAAGGAGTAATTCACCTAGTGATACCTCTGCCTCCTAGGAAGTCATCTCTAAGCCCTTGAAACTGGTTGCCTCTTGAGAGTCTTTGGTTATGGATACAGCTCAGTGGTAGAGTACTTACTTACCATGCACAAGACCCTTGGACAGATCCCTAGACCCACAAAAACATAGAAATAAAGTGTCTCTGTCCCTCTGGAGACCTGGGGCCGTGTGAAAATGTTTTTGTCATCTCATCCTTCAGAAGAACTGGAGACTGAAGTCAACTCAACAGAGGGAGATTTGTGCCTGGCTTGGACCCTGTTCCATGGCACTTTTCCTTGTCTACCTTTAATCTGTGTCTTTATATTTTAATAAGCCATAGCCAGGCATATAAAACAGACTTTAGTACATTCTGAATCCATCTATACATCACTGAACCTAGGGATGGTGTTGGAGGGCTGTGAACTTGCAGCTAGTCTCAGATGTGTGAATGGCCTGGGGAACCCTCAATTTTTGCAGTTTATGTTCACGGTGAGAGTCATTGTACCCCAAATCTCTCCCTTGGCCTTGCAGTACCCAGAAGTGAAAGTGAGATGAAAGACCTTAGAGAGAGGGAACAGGGACACTAATCCAATCACATTTTCCTCTTGCATCTGGCCTCTGACAGAACTGTCCAGAGACCAACGGGATTGAAAGCAGACAAAACAAATTTACTACTTACACCTCAAGGAAACCCACTGGGTGCCATCAATGCCATGTTCAGTTTGGAAGCCTAGCTTTGCCTTACATTCTGTGAACTGGAATTACTCACTGGAGCAAAAATATAAACGGGAAAGCTGCCAGGTTACAAGGCAAGGGGGAGGGGGTCCTGTGTAGGGCTCGATACCCTTTCTCTGGGAAGTTGGCAGCATGCAGCTAAGTTCAGAGCACAATGGAGGACTGGGGGTGTTGGTTGTGGGGAGGCTGGGGGGGGCGTTGGCTTTCAGCCAGTAGTGACTGGGCAGTTGCCTTTGTCACTTTGCCTCAGATAGCCAAGCCCCCATTACACTTCTGGTGAAGACAAACAAAACGACAAGTCAGAAAGGAAACCAGAGCCCGAAGGCTGCGGTGTGGGCGTCCATGTCAAAGTGAGACGTGTGGGGGAACCCAGCATGTCTAGCATCTGAGAGGTGAAAGGCTCTAAGAGTCCCAAGGTCCAAAGCACCAATTTATTCCGCCTTCAGGACATCCCTTTCCTCTCGCTAGCTCACGAACTGCAGCTGGGTGGGTCTCCGTGGCCTGAGTTCTTGTAAGTTGAGAAGGCAGCCATGTGCCCAGCTGCACCTGAGATGACAGGTTCCAGGAACAGCTCCTGCGAAGTTGCTCCACCTGTGACTGGGAAACGAAAGCCACCCAGGCAAGCTCTGATTCTCTTCACTTCAGAACCAAGGCCCTTTTCACAGGGTCCAGTGGGCCGGCACACTGAGCACCTAGAGCTCTCTGATCTAAATCCAAGTAGGACTCAGAGGGGATCATCCCTGCTTGCTCTCTGCTGGGATTTGGGGAGAAGCAGAGAGGCTCTGGTGTTCCCACTTGGTCCCCACATCTCTTTTAGCTTTGACTTTTCCGCCTCTGTCCACTCATTTAATACACCTTTTCTAAGTTATCGAGAAGCCTTTCTTGGAAAATTATTTTGCAAGTCCCAAATTTATAACTCAGCAACAGTGGCATTTTGTTTTATTAAAGAATAAGGCTCTGTAATTTAGGGATCTGAACACGCTCCCTCAGCCATGTGGTTCCTTGCAATTTGACAAGCTTGTGCAGGTGTGGATGTGCCCATATGTGTGTGTTTCGGAGTGATTTTTCACACATTGAGGAGGCAGGCAAATAAGGGGACACCTGGGCTCCGGTGGGACTCATCACACCATAAGAATCTGTCAAATGCCCCTGGATTTTTAGTGGTTTCACTTACCTTACCTCCAGCTTATCAGCATGTTTCTAGAAAATACATCTTCTGTTACATAGATAAACATTCTCTCAATTTCTTTAATTTGTTCCTTTCTCCCCATCTTTCTTCCTCCCTCCTTCCCCTTCTCCCTCCTGCCCCCGTTCCCTCTTCTATTATGACATGTACCCTTCCAAAAATCTGCAGAGTAAACCAGACACGTGTGTTCTTTCTAAATCCCAGTTGGGTTTCTTATTATCTTGGGAATCCAAAATATAATCAGAGAGAGTCTAAGAAGCTGAGAAACTGATACCTATCTATCCACCCATCCACCCACCCACCCATCCATCCATCCATCCACATCCATCCATACATCCATCCATCCATCCATCCATCCATCCATTCATATATTCACTCTTTTAAAAAAAATGGAGTCAATGATGAAATGGAGTAGTAGTCACTCTTAAGAAACTTAGCATCTAATGGTTAAAGAGAAATCCAATCAGGTGCTAAGAAGCAGTGCAAGTGTAATGTTATATCCTGATAGGGCAGGTACACAGGACCTGGGAAATATACCAGAGGAAATATACAGGAAGTGGCAGAGGAAGCTGTATCTCAAGTGATACCTAAGAACTGAGTAGGAGTTACAAGAACAGGTTTGAGAAACTAGTCCAAACTAGAGGTATGTGGGGTAATGGAACAGAAAATCACAGACATACTGAAGACTGCAGAGGAGGGTAAGAAAAGAAGGGTCATCACTGAGGGGTTCTGGTGTTCTTGTACATTCACCTGGATAAAGACCTGGGCATGTATCCAAATAGCAGTGGCCTTTGACTGAGGGATGCACCCATATTTAAAACCCTTCAAGACTCACCAAGTGTGTTAGCATCCAACTTAACCCCTTTAACTGGGCTCACATGGTACTAGGAAGCATAGCACCAGCAATCAGAGGTCTAATCAAGAGAAGCCTGAAGTTCAAAAATGGGAAATCCTGTTTGGAACACAGCATGGAATGGTAATGGGAAACACAACCCCCAGTTCAAAGCATGACTGACGGACTAACTTGATAATAAGCCTGAGATCTCTTGATAAATGTTCTTTTACTCTCTGTCATGAGTCTTAAAGTCTGACACAATGCTTAATCTACAATGTAGATGTAACCAACCGCCTTATTAAATAATAAACACAAAGCCAATGTAAGGATGAAAGCCCAAAGAGGTCAGAGCTAAGAATCTTACCCGCTTTTCTGCCAGCTAGCTTCTCCCGCCAGGAGATCTCTCCGAAAAGCAGTTACTTTCTGTGCGTTTGACTTATAAAGAGTCCTTGTTCTTCCTTCTCATTGGTTGTAAACCCAACTACGTGACTGCCTCGTCACTGCCTCTCTGTCCAGACCTCCAGGTCTCTATGGTTGGTATTGAGATTAAGGGCGTGTGTCTCCAATGTTGGCTGTATCCTTGAACACACAGAGATCTACCTAGTTCTGCTTACCAAGTGCTGGGATTAAAGGCGTGGACCACCACCGCCCCTTACCAAGTGCTGGGATTAAAGGCGTGGACCACCACCGCCCTGGCTTTCGCTATGGCTTGCTAATAGCTCTGACCCCTAGGCAACTTTATTTATTAACATACAAACAAAATCACATTTCAGTACAAATAGAATACCACTATACTACAATGTAGAAGATTCAGGCTCAATAAATAAGGTGGTACAAAGTATTTGGTAAGCAATGAATGATTCATTCAAGGAACAGGCCATCCTCGGAAAGAAAGCATTCATCTTCACTCAATAATTCAATATGTCCATGGTGAAATATTAGACCACAGAACACTTAACAAGCTTAATACACATATGTATGTATCAGGTGACTATAATATCAAATGTCTAGTGCAATAAAGATAACCAGGCAAGGCTAATGGCCCAACTGCCCTGGCTTTCCCAGATAAGAATACCTTAGAATACAATGGCAATGTCAGGTTAAGCCTAATAAACCATATTATGCTTTATTTTATCAGTCCACTGATCAAACTGTTTATTATAGAACATATTCAAAGCTTACAGTAGAGAATTAAAGAAGGCTTAGACATTTCAATGCTTATTTAATGAGACTATAATCTGACTTAAATTATCTAAATGTGCAAAATAGGAAAATAAGTGTCCATGGAAAGTTCATGCCCTAGGTACAGTGGGAATAAATAGCTAGTAGGCTCTGCAGAGGACTGGCTGGACTTAGAGCTGGAAAGACAAGAAGTTACAAGATTCAATGATGACAGCTGGGTGGAACTTGAGAGGGCTGCTGATAAAATGGTGTCTTTATTTATTAATAAAAGGAAATGATCTGAAATCAATTGTGTGTTTTGGTTCCAATTCACACTTGCCAAAAGCAGCACTGTCATCACTTGGACCTTCAACCACCCCAGTTCCCCAACTGTCACGACCAGACTCAGTAATCTGATGGTTATTATCTGACATTTTATCTAGGTGTCTATTCTAGTACATTATCAAATCAAAGAGAAGGTAAGTGCTTCCTTCCACCCCTCCTCTGAGCACTGCACTGACATGTGCCAGGAAACCACATTTTCTGACAGTTTCCAGTTCTAATGACTTTTGTGGAGCCATCTCGTGGGACTATTTAATGCCTTGGAAAGTTTTAGAAGATAAAGTAGTTTATGGATAGTCTGAAACTTCCTTGTGTATTCTCATGAGAACATCTCTCTCATAAGCAAATGAACATAGGGACATTTTCTGAATCATACAGCCTCTCCAAGGGCATCTGTGACACAGATGAGACCCTTAGTGTGTTCTCTCTTTGCACATCTTATGTCTCTTAATTACAACTCTTGAGCTCGACATGAAGTACATGCCTTATTGACAGGTCTTCATCAACGCCCCCCCCATTCACTACCTAGGCCATGCTAGACAGTGTCTAGTTCTCATATTCCAGTCATACGTGGATGAAGTCTTCAGCTATTATTGATTCTGACTTGAAACCCAGTTTCTTGAATAGCTTTTTACCTGCTCATGAATATTTCCTGAGCAAGACCTCATCCCTAACATGCAGATAAAGATGTAAGTATTTTAATCCATTGTGTGTCAATCTTCAATGTTTTTTGTTTTACATGTTTAGATGTAAGACAAATTCACAAAAAGTAGCAACCAGGCATTTACAAAAAGACTCTGTAGTTAAGGAAAGCGTGTCTGTATTTCAGAAAGCCGTCCGTCGATCTTCTGAAAGAGTACATTTTGAATCATTAAGAACTCCAGGAGAAGAAAATTTATAATACTATTTTGGGGATAGAGTGGAAGGAAGATAAAATTTAATGAACCTTCATTTTATGTAAATACAACAGAATGTTGGATTTATAGGACTGATAACATCAGGGAACTCATTTAGTTTTATATAACCCAAGGTCCCAAACTTAAGGAATTAATCTGTTAAAGTTATTACCCTGTTAGATCAAGGGCCAGTAACTTTGTAAAATATGTACACCAGGGCACCAACCCTGGGTGGCAAAGAGCAGATGGAAGTTTTGGCTGATGTAATAATGAAAGGAGTGTTTTCTCAACAAATGTAGTAGTGTGGGCACCATCCTAGTACTTATAAACAAGAAACAGCACATGGTGCTTAGTCCTAACACAATCATAGCTTGGCAGAAGCTGTCTTTAGGAGCTGGTCCCATGAAAGAAGATGACCCAA
The DNA here is from genome assembly GCA_902168325.1 of Peromyscus nudipes. Lineage (NCBI taxonomy): Eukaryota > Metazoa > Chordata > Mammalia > Rodentia > Cricetidae > Peromyscus > Peromyscus nudipes. Next base: position 4,146 of record CABHPH010157408.1, on the reverse strand, counting down.
GAAATTCTGGGTATCATCTTCTAGGACACAGGGGCAGAGCTGAAATAACTTGTGACATGACAGAACCCAAGGGAAGGAGGTAACTTTGTACCAGACCTTGGAACTGAGAGAATTGAGAAAATCTAGTAAACAGAGATATGAAGACAGAAGATGAGGCTGAAAAGTGGAAGTGGTTCAAAGATCAAACTGGCACGTTGTCCAAAGAGAACTCCACAGTAGGAATGATGCCGGGCATAATCTGGGGGCCACATATCTTTTACTAGTTTTAGAGTGGAACCAGCCAACTGTTAGCTTCAAGATGAGAGGGTTGGAACACTCCAGGAAGTCATAACAATGTAACTACATTTAAAGGCATGAGCAATACGGGGAAAACTACAAGAGTAACTTGGTTCTTAGAAATAGGAGTCATGGTTCAAAAGCTACAATAAAATTTTAGCTAGAGGAGCACACATTGTACAACTTTGAAATGAGTTTGGAAGAAAGAAGCTATAGAAGGGGAACCAGTCAGATTTCAGACTCCTTTCCTTCCTCCAATCTCTGCCCAGGCCTCTCTATTGACTGAACCATGTCACAAGCCAGAGAATATGGAAGCTTGTTTGTCCAGAAGTGGGTAGAGAATCACGGTGAGTAAGGACAGCAAATCCACTGGGAACTCTTTCCCTTTAAGTATCAGACTACCCAGGGGAAGATTATTTCTCTTGGCCTCAGCATTCCCTAGTTGCCTGCAGCTCTTAGTGTAGAGTTCAGATCTCCTGGGCTTTTCTCAGTCTAAGTTAGTATGTCTATTATTACCCTTGTTCAGCTCATGTTTAGGCAGTCATGTTTATAAGACTATGGGCGTGGCTTCTAACGCTGCTAGGAGACAAAGAATCATACTAAACTCCCTTGTCCTTCTGGCTCTTAAAAATCAATCTTGGGGCTGAAAGGATGGCTCAGTGGTTAAGAGCACAGGCTGCTCTTCCTAGGGGACTCAGGTTCAACTCCCAGCACCCACATGGCAGCTCATAACTGCCTGTGACTCCAGTTTCAGGGGATCTGACACTCTCACACAGTCATGCATGCAGGCCAAACATGAATGCACATGAAAAGAAAATAAATAAATTATTTTTAAAAGTCAATCTTTATGAGAAAACCAGTTAGGTTGCCTATAGACTTTCTCCTCTTTCTCTCAGTTCCTTCAAACCTGATCCCTCAGTCTTATTCCTAGCACTGCAACAGAACACCAGCTGCAGCCTCCCTTCTCCCATGCTCGAATCTGTGGATCCCACAAACCATCCCCTCCTAACATCCCTCCCCCCATTCATCACTGTATCCCAACCTCTACCTCCAGCAGGCAACCCTGCTCAACCACAGGTCACACCTGCCAGAAAACTAAGTAAGCTGCCATCAGATCTTCTCTCTCTTTCTTCACCCCGATCCAATCCCCCAGTCTCCTCCCCAGCTCTGTGCAGAGCACCCTTGGCAGCCTTCCCTGACACCCTGCTCCCATATTCTGTGGATCCCACAGATTTCCCCTTCTAGTCTTCCACCCTCCGTTTCTTGGTTTGTCTCTGACCCCAACCCCAGCAGGAACCCCTGCTAACCCAAGGGCTGCCTCTCCCAGGCCAATGAGTAGGACCCACAACTCTCCTACAGCTCCTGAGATCCAGTCCCCCAGTCTCAAGCCCAGCTCTACAGCAGAAATCTTGCTGTGGTCTCTTTTTCCTCCCTGACCCCATCCCCAATAGATCACAACAACCTTCTCCTCCAATCTTCCCTCCCCCAACTCATCTCAATATCTCTGCCTCCAACCCAAGCAGCCATTCCATGTGAACATACCAGCTGAGCAAGCCAGGAAAATAGACAACACACAGCAACCACACTCTCCAAAAATCTAAAGAGGAAACAGAAACCAAGTAATAAAACATCCATCCAACAAAGACAATTCAGAAATCAGCACCTAGACTTATAATCAATCATCCCAAACTCAGGTGCCTAAACACAAGCATGAAAACAAAATCACTTAACAATAACAAGGAGGGGTATATGGAAATATTTATAGCAGGATAGAGAGGGAAAATGATGTAATTATATTATAATTTCAGGAAATAATTTAAAAGTAGTTCAAAAACACATCATAACTACCACTAGGAAAATCTACACCAGGATACCAAGGAAAATCAGTCCCCTGTATACTAGCCTAGTGAATAAATCTGGTGCCTTCAAAGATTTCATTCCATGTTGCATTTAGTTAATCCAATGTGCTTCCCCAAATGGTTAATAAAATTTATTCTAAACTCAGGGCCAGAAACTGAAAAGGGTTGAGTAGAATTTTCTGGCTACTTCTCACTTCTTAGTCTTGCGTGTTGATAGGTCTACTGAATATTTGATGAGTTCCCAATACATGTTAAGAGATACATCTATGTCTTGAAAGACATTATGTAATCATAAAAGATTATTTGACAACATGGATTAAAAAAAAGAATATCATTAATTCCTCAACAAAATGGTTTAAACTCTAAGGAAATTGCATACATAGGAGAGGAATAACATATTTACAGGAAGAAAAAATAATTCCCATACACTTATTAGGATCTTCCTATCAATTACTGAGTGATACTTTTGTGGTAACAGTGCCTTAAAAGGCTCTATCATGGGTTATAAAGCTCACAAACAGTCTCTGCCTTCATCACCACAGGTTACACATGTTTGAGCCTGCAGCTGGATGTATATAGATTAGGAAAACAAAAAGATGCCTACTGAGGTGGAGCAATTAGGAAACAGTCCCCCTCCTTGGGAAAAAGCAGTCAGAGACCTTGATACATTGGATACCAGCTTTGGTCACAAACAAAGAAGGAACTTCAGCAATTATTAATGCCCCTGGCTGGGCTCTGTGTATAAAACACAATCTACATAATCACAAAAACATTTACCACTATTTACCCAATAAATACCTATTTTGTACTTCTCCATTATGAACAAACAATTGCTTTTGCAGCATTTTTATGCTCCAATTTAGATGAGATCTGCAATGGGGAGCTATGATTTGCAGATAGTTCATGAATACTGAGTTAATCCTAATACAGAGTCCTTCAGCATGAAACTATTGGCTGCCTAGATCCAAAGAAAACAAGAAACTCAGCAAGCCAAGGTTCGTACAGTGAATTATAGCTCTGTTCTTGGACAAAAACCCACATAGTCTCTCTCATGACGTCATTGTCCCATCGAGGCATTTTCAAATTCTGAAGCCATGGAGCTCTCAGATAGCATGTGTCTTCTTTTGGTCTCTGAGTCTTCCATGCCCTTCTTTATAAAACTTATTTTAGATATCACTCCACTATGACTGTCATGTTGTGGGCCACGGTAATATCAGGGGACCAACTGAGAAAAGCATGCTGGAGGCAAGAAGTCCTACTATGTGGATTTTTAGGACATCAAGTGGAGTAGGAGACTTTTCCATTTTCAGTGCCCTTTGCATCTGTCTGCACTGAGGCAAGATATTGCTGGGTCTCAGCCTCTACATTTGTATAACGCCCTTTCATTAAATTAACAAAGTTCACCTTTAGGTCTAACTTTTTTTAGTGTACTTGTGATTAAAAATAGAAACTGCCTCTCACACAGAAGTTGTCAGACTTTCTATTCTGAGTATTCTCTTAGGATGTCTATACAAAATTGTCATTACTTTTTTAAGCTCTGTCCCCAGTCTCCAAAATTGTGCATCCCAATGTCATTTTCTCCATTTTCCTATAGCTGAACTTCTCCTTTTGTGGTTTCCACAATCCCCTGGATAGAAGAGTTTTCCCTCTTGCCCTCTAAGCCACCTGCTAATTGGCATGTGATGGAGCATCCCACCTGTACAATACCTCTCTCCTGCTAATAAGTGACACAAATTCAAGTGATCACACTTACCGTATATTCCACTTGAGATTAAATAAGGGAATGCTTTATTCTGTGTAAGTATCTTCCAGCTGTAGGAAGAAAATGTTAATCAGACATTAAAGATGCCAAGAAAAATAAATTCAATGTGTAAATAGCTACTTTGAGTAATTAGGTATTTACTATTTATTAGAGGCTAAATAAGATCTCCCAGTTTACCACACAACACTGGAGAAGTACTTTGAGGGGCACCACAACAAGGTAGCATTGACATATCCCTGATGAAGCATC